>CAHIKZ030004034.1:2402500-2525000 GCA_903632075.3 Acanthosepion pharaonis | reverse complement strand
TTACGTTCTTCTTCTTCTTCTTTTTTGAACAGCTGACGAAATGGCTTAAATTCTTGCTTGCTTTTCTGTTATGTCATTCTTAAGTCTATGAACAAAAATATAAAGAGTCGACATTGCACAAACATACAAACTCGCACAAAATTGTTTCTAAAGAAAACAAACCTGCAATTCGGGATGCAGTTTCAACTTTTCTTATCAGATTAAATTGGTGGTCATAGTATTCGTCGGAAATCTCAAGAATGCTCCTTATACCAATTCTGGGCTACTTTAGCCCTAGATCGATTGATTGATTTTTTAAAATCATTTCACCCCAAGCAAGGCGCTAATGCCACAGAGGTTTTTACAGAGAGTGAAAGAAAATGAGAAAACTTTAGTGAGGAGAAGACAATAAATGAACAGGGTCCAGAAAGACAGAAGTTGGCGAATGTCATTACATTCCATTTTCTAAGGTTGTAGGTGTCAGGAAAGCAAGAAATCGTAAATGAGTTCCACGTGTGAGTAGTGCGAGAAAAGAAACTGTTAGAATAGAAAATACGGTTGCATCTACTTTTTTCAAAAGTAAAACTGTGAGACCGAGTTACCAATCTAGTAGCATTTGTTTTTTTACGGCTTAACAACCTTTTATAAGTTATTTAAAGCCAGAAAGTATTTTTAGATTGTAAGAATCTTTTGGAGATAATAATTATTTACTTATACAAGTCCTACTAATTAACCCAGAGCTGGGGAGAAGAGGTGGATTCATAACTTCCCCAAGTGTATTTGCGCGTAAGTGAATATAACGAACCCGACTGGAATTGGAACTCAGCTCTCAGATTTCCAATCCCGAACCTTTATCCATTACACCACCCGCACATCCAAGCTTACAACACGTAGCGTACGGCACTGAATACGGGTTGTGATTTGAGACGAACAACTCACGATCATGAAGAACCAGTGGCCAGCCACTTCGCTGTCTACGTTGAGTGTTAATGCCTTAGGTTAGGTAGTGAAATGGCACTGTAGTTAAAGGCATTTCAGCTGGTCAAACAATTTCAGAAATGGAATGTCCGAACCCTTTAGCGTTCATTATCCTGACCCGTTCGAACTTCTATGATCTACGTTACCTTGCTATAAGCAGTCTGAAAGATGTTCACAGAACACAACATCGGTCTGGATATTTCTCTGATGTCAAGCGGCGCCAGCTTTTTTTTAATCGTTTCACCTCAAGCAAGTCCAAAATTATCCGTTTCAAATCACAACCCCTAATCAGTGCCCTATGTACCAGACGCTTATCCAACAGGTCATTTAAACGTGTTTTAGCTTTCATGGGGTATGTTTGTTGATAACCCATCATCAGAGTTCCCTCTAAATACAGCACTTCACTTAAGCTCTTGACGTCGATAATATGCCCCTATCAACGTGTGGCATGTTCCGACAAGTTGCAGTTCTTTCGGGCTGATGGTAGGGTAGCGCCTATACATGAGGCCATGGATCGACGTTATCAACAAGAAACCATTTAGGCTAGTAGCGGTTCTATAATCGTATGTGATGTGTTCATATTAACATAGGTCATGGGTTATGGTAGTGGAACTTTCAAGCTGGCCTTGTTGATGTTGCAATACCAGATACAATGCCTCACCAGGGCGTGTGATATTGCTAATTGGACTCCGGATAACTGGAAAAGTGTGACATAGTTCGATGAGTAACGGTACAAGTTGTTTCTGGCTGATGCTAGAGTTAGGGACCTCAGCTGTCAACAAAGCACCGTGCAGACTGTTCATTTTTCATTACGATGTAGTCGTGTTTTCATTGCGTGTGGTGAGTCCGCTGATTCATCCAAACACCTCATTAACCGGTTACCACTACGTTGAACTCCTTTGTGAGGTTTTGCTCTCATTCGTGGACTCCTTTTTAACTCGACAGTGTTATTACAGGGCGAAAGAGCAACGTCGAACCTGGTCAGTACCTAGATGAGTAACCGCTTAGGAATACCAAGTGTTGTAAGCTTAGACATGCGGTTGGTGCATTGGATAATGGTCAGAATTAGAAATCGAGTTCTAATTCCAGTTGGGGTATTTATATTCACTTACGCGCAAATACCCTTGAGCAAGTTATGAATCCACTTCTTCTCCTCCAGGTATCAGTTAATTAATGAAAACTAGAACTCAAAGAGGTGAAAGAGAATGAGAATATTTTCGTGGGGAGGATTAAGGAAAAGACAATAATGGAATAAGGTTCAAGACAGAAGATGACGATTGACGTTGCATTTAACTTTTTGAAGGTTTCTGTCAATATTTCTGAGATGAGATATGATGTACATTATTTACATTGTTCGGACTAATGTCCTGATCTTTGACGCCATATTTATTACAACGTTTCGGCCTTTGTACGCTCCGGATTTCTTCAATTGGTTGGAATGTCGAACTGAACCTTTATTTCGCTCACTGGGGTAGACTGTTCTAGTTCCACGTGCCATATTTTTAATGGATGTCAGTTATCAGTTATCTCCTGTTAATTTTCCCTCTGAAAGTTGTCCACTGCCTTAACCGTGTATTGAACTCACATCTTTGGGTCCTGTCACTGGATCTAACCAACGCCTTTATCCGCTGTGCCATCCTTCAAGGACACATGGCACAGTGGATAAAGGCGTTGGTTAGATCCAGTGACAGGACCCAAAGAGTGTGAGTTCAATACCCGGTTAAGGCAGTGGACAACTTTCAGAGGGAAAATTAACTGATAACTGACATCCATTAAAAACATAGAACGGCACGTGGAACTAGAACAGTCTACCCCAGTGAGCGAAATAAAGGGTTTTTGAAGATTGTAGTTATTAGGGAAACAATGAATCGGATATTTTTCCACAGGTGAAAAGTGCGGGAAAATAAACTGTTAGAGTAGAAATGGTGCTTACATTTAGCTAGTTTGACAGTAAGGCGGTGAGACCTAATTGGAAATCTAGTAGGACGCTTAAACTCATGTAGTCGAGACACCAGAGGGGGAAAAAAAGCTCATCAGAACAGTTGGCATGAAAATATTTGCAAAAAAGAAAGAGGGACGTGACTGAAGTCGTGATGCCAGGTCAGGATCCTTTACATTATCTTTATATACTACTAACGTATGACATTTGGCATGACAGTGACTATATAGATAAGCACGATTGTCAACTCAGCCGTATGATTAGTTGTACTTGTAATGATTGAAATAGTTCTCTTCATAATCTTTACTGTAACAGTCGGCTTTTGTACTGCACCAGGATGTACTCGACTCTTCCTATTATACTCTATCTTTACAGGAATCAGATCCGATCAAAGAGTATTGCTTCCATACCTGGGCTCTAGCTGTCCATTCCCTATTTCCCAGGAATAGCAGAGTTCGAAAGCGTTTACGCGGCCTTGTGGATGAGGGTCCATTATCCTTTTGATAAAACCTTTCCCACAAATCAGATGAAACATCGTTAGCCAGTCGCAATTCCATCTCTAGTTCATGACAAGGTATTGCGATTAAGCTTTTTATTGAGTTTTTCTTGTGTTCGTATAAGTCTCTTCTTTTCTGGACGTAAAGAGTGTAAAACTTATCCAAGTATCCTTCATATCCTAGCGCTTAAAAAAAAAACATCCACGATAATGGCTGAATTTATTTTTGATTTTTAACTGAATGTATGAATTATTTTTATGTATGTATGTACAGTTATAGGCATGTTTTATTTTCCAAACACGGTCATCATATTGTGACCGTGTTCATAGTTGATACGTGTTGTCCTTTTCTTTTTATTATTAGTGCTTCCTTTATTTTTATTTTTTTTACATGTGTATGAGACTATTATGCTTGCATTTTCTACAAGTATGTAGCGGATGGTGTTTAGTCGGTTTCCATTTGTGATTAAATGATAATAATTCCTATAACTCTAGATACATACATAGAAAAAAAGATCCTTACAGTCAGTTAAAAATAAAAATCTTCCTCGATAATGACTAAAAGAATAGCTGGGAGCGGCCGGACATGCAAAACGTTTGGACAATTTTTACACACACTCTGTCCAGAAAAGTAACACTTATATAAACGCAAGAAAAAAAATTAAACAAAAAGCTTAATTGCAGTAACTTCTCAGGCGTCTTTAATGTAACCTGTGTATATAACCTATATATATATATATATATATATATATATATATATATATATATATATATATATATATATATATTATGAATAAAAATGACAATAGGAAAACTGGTAATTGCTGACGCGTTTCGTCCAATGTGGACTTTATCAAAGCAAAATACGAAAATGAAATTAAATGAACAACGTAACTAATAAAAACAAAAAAGAATGTATCTAGCAACTGGAATGTAGAGAAACGCTATTTTCATATTTTTAAATGAGAAATAACGTCAGAGATTGTCACGTGTGGAGAATATTGTCATTATATCTGTGTTGATGTATTCAACCATTTTCTTTCGATTTTATGAATCTGTTGTGCATGTTTGTTTGTAAAAGCATTAATTTTGTTAAGAAAGGTGAAATAGGGAAAAAAAGCCTGGGCGTAAATTGATATTTGGATAATTTTCTATGGCGGCACTCTCCAAAATTTTCCTTCTGAGTGAGTGATTTTCTTTTTTTATGAGGTAGCATTTTAAAATCAAAATTATGGTTGTATTTATTTCTATGTATTACTATTGCATTAGCTAAGTTGTTTTTTTGAGGTCTCTTTTTATGCTCATAAATGCGTTTTTTCAAACTTCTACTTGTTTCTCCAATATATTGGGAGGAGCAGTTTTGGCAATTTATTTTATAAATGCCTGCTTCAGAAATATTAGTGCTATTATTGTTTGAAGATCTTAGTATATCTATAATGGTTTTGGAGGTGTTTGTGACTATTTCAAGATTATTTAGATGGGATAGCACTTGTTAAGGAACTTGAAAGTTCTTAAGTCTTTGCATATTTGAAAGCTTTCCTGGCTGCCGTTTGATCTGGGTTTTCATTTGCATGGAATTTTTCCTCTCTACAGCCTCGGCTCTTGCAATCTGGTCCTTTGTTGGAAGAGATTTCTTTTGCGAAGCATACTGCTGCCGTATGCGATAGGCAACAATAATAACTCAAAATCGATCGCTGCATTTAAGTATTGCATTAATATTTAAGCCTATCTTTTAAAAGTTCAACGATAATTCTTCTGCCAACACTTAATTTAAAGACAGTTTGATGTATGCAGGTCTTTATTTTACGTACAAACATTTATGTTTATTTTCATGGGTGACTTTCGCTGGATATTCACAATTCATTTCAATTATTACCAAATTTATTTTCAAGTTATAAAAAGTGTTATCAGACAAAAAAAATTCGTCGCAAAAAATCACGTAAAAAATCGCCGAAAACAATCGCAGTAATGAAAATTTGAGGATCCAAAATTTTAAGATTGCAGTTCCGGATTCGGCCAGGAGTGTTTTTTTTTTTTTTAATTTGCTCAGTCGGCCTGAAATGGTATGATATGTTGATCTACGGCCTCTAGTAGTAAATTTGAAAACATGGATAAATCTATTTTAAAGCACTGTAATTTAAGAACAGTATTTTTTTCATTTGAACATGAGCTATTGAAAGTTAGAGAGCTGTGTCCCTTTAATTGTTTTTAACAGTAGAAGCCAAGATGGTGGAATCGGAAAACAATTGCAGTAATGAGATATTGGGAATCTAAAATTCCAGGATTAAGAGTCTGTATCCGGTACAATTTACTCATGGAGTCGGCTTGATTCTAAAATGGTCTGAAATGTTGGGCTATAGCCTCTAGGAGTAAATTTGAAAAAAATATGACATAGTGACATTCGCATTTATTTATAGAGATAAAAATTGATAGAATTAATTTACTCATCAGATTTGAACTTGTGTTCCTTATTCTTGGAATCTTGTCTTACATGGACAACACCATTACTAGTTTGGCCACATAGACCAACTAGTTTAAAGCTACATCCTTTCTTATCCGTTTCTCTGCTTCATATTTTTGTTTCCTATCTAGTAATAGTAGACGTAATAGTCTTTAAGGTGTCTGCATTTCTTAGACTCTGTGTTTTCATCCATATTTTTTTTATTCGCTTATATTTCATTTTTATAGTTGCTATTTATCACAACTCTTAAGATTCTACAACTGTCAATAAGCAAGATCAAACTGTGAATTCACGACATTGATCATAGGTCAAGTGGGTCAGACCGAGATCTTTTTAGCACCCGTCGGAGAACCTATTTGTTTTGGAGGGAAATCTGAAAACTTCACGCATATCGTAATTATATAGGCTGGTAGGAACGAGGCCCTTCATATATAGACTGTGCATGTATCGTTGATTCACTGTGTAAAGAGAATGTTGTGTATTTGTTATAATTTTTTTTATTTTGCAACAAAAATAATTTAATTGACAAAAACACACACACACAACTAGACATCTGTGCCAGTATTAACAAGAATTTTTATTAATTTTCTTTATTAATTTTTCAAGACTTCAGTTTCAATATTATTATTATTATTATTATTGTCTTTTCTTTCTGTTACATACTAAATTTCCTTCCGGATCCCAGTCTAAGGTAAAAAATAGAATCATGATATTTTCACTATTTTTTTTGTAAAAAAATGAAATAAAATAAAATAAACAAATAAAAAAGCAACCTATGATCACTTACATTTTGCATTGATAAATCGATTCGTAATGTTGAGCTGTACTCTTGAAAACAATTTCTTTAAGGCATGGGCTACCAGGGATCCCTTCAATGAGTCTATCGGCATCTTTTCCAATCAAGCCGAGGGCTCCAACTACAACTGGAATTATTGATGTCCACATGTGCCACATTTTTAGATTTCCACTTCAAGATCCTTGTATTTTGAAGTCTTTTGAACATTTTCAAAGATACATTACAATCTGCAGAGACTGCCATGTCAATAAGAAAGCACGTTCTGTTTTTGCAGTCTTTGATCACGATGTCTGGGCGATTAGCTTTGTTTATTCTGTCTGTGTGTATTGTAAAGACCCATAAAATTGTTACCATCCCTATGCCTGCAACCGGGTCTGGGTGGTGTTCATAACTTTTTTTGTAGTTTCCTTTCTGTTTCTTTCCAGTGAAGATATTGGCCCACACTGTAATGTCGAGTTTTATATTCAGTGGGTGCTGATATACACTTTGATACAAAATGGTCAATCTTTTCTGGATATTTATCACAGTATCTGGAGTTCGGGTTAATACATTTTTTTAGTATGTTGGTTTGGTAATTATTATTATCAACTTTATTATTATTATTATTATTATTATTTTTATTCCCTTAGATTTCTGTAGTATACAAATTTCCTTCCTGGTCCCAACCAGAGATCTAAGGTCAGAAATGACTTCATAACATTTTCCACTCATTTTACATAGGTAAAGCTCTTCGCAATGTGAGCTGTACTTGTGAGTACAATTTTTGTATTTCTTTATTATTATTATTATTATTATTATTATTATTATTATTTTAATTTCCCCTCCCTTTTATTTATTACATATTTTAATATCGGGGATTTTTGTTCAGCATGTGTGGGGATCATATGTCACTTAATAACCTAAAATGTGCAACACTCTCCTCAGTATTTTTAGTGGCTTCAACTCTGCTGAAGATTTTCACTTCTTCCGATTTGCCACGTTTCCGCAAGAGACTTTGGAAGTGTATCCTGTATTCTAATGATTATAGGTACACCCCTCATTTTTTCTACAATTGTTTTCATTTCTTCTTACAATATTTCGATATTTTATCTTTATTCCCTACACTCACTTGAATCTGATAACACACGTCGTAGATAAAATAGATGCAATTTTTGTTCAATATACACAAGCACTCAGCATAATCATTTATACTTTTATTATTATTATTATTATTATTATTATTATTATTATTATTATCTCCTGGAAACGTTCAATTCTTCTTTGGATTTCCATTTTTTCTGATATTTTTACTAGATTCTTTAGGTTCATCCAAATTATTTGTTGACTAAGCAAAACGAATCTTGAAAAGTTTACTTTTCTAAAACTAGAGCAAGTTGAATTACTGCCCCAGACTAAATGACAGGGTGAGTTTTTAAAGTCTCTCTATCTCTCTCTCTCTCTCTCTTTTCGCTTCGTCTTTGGAGCTCCAAAAAGAGTTCTCTCTCTCTCTCTCTCTCTCTCTCTCTCTCTCTCTCTCTCTCTCTACGGCCGTAAAACACGCTGCATGTAAGTACTTCAAGAAGATGATGCTGAACTATCGATATCTTCAACGATGAAGTTCATTTCTGTCTTTACTTTTCTGTAAATGTTTTGTTAATACATCTATCTATCTATCTATCTATCTATCTTCACATCTAGTTGTCGCTTTCCATCTGTCTCTGACTGTTTCTATGTTTCTCATTTTGTCCCTATCTATCTAGCTAGCTATCAACTTTTGGATAAAGAGCCATAAGATCTCTAACTTATTTCTGTGAGTTGTCTGAAAGAAAAACAAAACAAAACAGCACACAATCTGAAATTGAGGTTATACAGTTTTCATGAAGAACACACCGTTATGGAAAATGTCTGAGGAAAAATCGCTTTAGTGTATTTTTTACCCGTACTCGCATGAATCTGCAAAATATTGTTTACAGGACAAATTACATCAAGAGTCATAAAAAACAATTCTGTCCGTTCCACAACAAAATAATTATTATAAGTATTATCAGTTCCATCTAAAGAAACTCCACGTGAGCAGGGGTTTAGGTTACTTTCTGCGGAAGAATCCAATAAGGGACCATGAGTTTGAACTATGTGTTTATTGAACCATATCTGATTTAAAGATTATCATCCCCATCAGCTACTAAATCCCAATTTAAATATTTCGCATAATATCAGAAAAGTGTTCAAGTAGTAACATTATGTAAATTTATTTGTCGTACTTGTTTCATTGCATCAATAAACGCAGGCATATTTAGAGGACTTATACGTTAATTGTTGAGGAGTCCACCCCTTTTTATACAAATGGACTCACCCAGTGTATACTTATACTACTGCCAGTGAAGACCTGAGAGAGCAAGACCGAAGAGTCCCCTGGAGTTCCGGTCGTAGGTGACCAAAATTCCCCCTTGGCCGAAAAGGAAAAATCCGCGGCACCTGTAATGGGTCTAGCTGCGAGGCGGACCGATGGGCAAAGTCCCTCGGTTGGGTCCAATCCCTCATTACCCCCGAAACCAACGCCTGCCACTAGTGTGGTTAAGGAGAAGGATGAGGGGAATGGCACCTCGTGGTTAAGGACAAGGAAGACCCAAACAGCGGTTCCTCAGTCCCAACATGACACCAGGGACAAAATCACCCCCAGCCCCATTCCCTCTGTCAGCTTGAGGGCGACGCCTCGGCGTCATATGCTGAAAAATGCGAGTGAAACTCAAAAAAAGAACGAACCAAGCTGGCAGAAGATTTTAGATCTCAAAATTTGAAAGAAAAATTGGAGGCTAAACGGGGTAAAAAAAAAAAAAAAATCGCAGGGGGCACCGGGCCCCTATTTTCTGCCCTGTCTTCCCCTTCATCTAAATTCACCAAGCCACCTCCGCCAAAATCTTTGTCGAACTCACCTGCCAAAAAATACATTCGTCCAAACCTTCTCCAGTAAGAACACCTTCGGGTTGGACTCCCTCTACCACACCAAATCCTCACCCATGTCTACTCCTGCTCATTCACCTCACAAAAAAAAAGGCAGAAGCCCCGAATCTCAAACTACGACCGACATGAAGAAAAAAAAAAATCAAACCTCCATATCTCCCAGGGGAAGACGTCTGCCGCGTATCCCGGGACCAGGCAGAAAGGGTGTTCGGGCAGACGAGAAACCCAAAAGGATTTAAAAGTTCTCTGGAACTTTCAGAAGATAAACGGGTCGAGGTGGAAAATCCCGTAAACTTCCCGTCTGCCAAAAGGATTTTGACCGTAATCAGAACTGGCCCGGGTACGCGGGAGATTTGGGGCATGATAGAGGAGGCCCAGTCATCTCTAAAAATGGTGCCCCTGCTGCCTACCTTTTAGACCCAGATTCGGATGAAGCAAACCAGAAACTTAAAGGGAGGGTCCCAGTTTTTGTTCACTCATCCCTTTATAGAGCTTTGAAACTCACCTACCCTTCGGACATCGGCGGCTTGTCGAGAATGAGATGGCGTCTGGTTCCATGGGACGAGCTGTCGGTGTCCTCACCCCAGCCATGTTCTATCCTGAAGGGCAACCCTAATCGGCTTCACAATGGCTCTCTGGTTAGCTAGTTTGAATGCCCGGGGCCTGGGGTCCGAGTCTCGCAGGGCGAGGCTCTCTCGTGATCTTCAGCGCCTCGGGGTGAATATATGTTTACAAGAGACCCGGTTTTCTTCTCATGACCGTGAGGACATACTGTTTAAGGGGTTCGCCCTTTATTCAGCATGTTTTGATGGTTGTTCGAGGGGTGTCTCTTGGCTAGTGAGCAGGTCTTTGAAGGCTGCATGTACCCTTGTATTCGCGGATCCGGCGGGCAGGCTTTGCGTGCTGGATGTTACCATAAAGGATAAGCTTCTTCGTCTCATTGGGGTTTATGCGCCCAATATCCATTCTGAGCGGACTGCTTTGTTTCGGCAGATCGCGCCGTTCTTGACGACGTCTCGTCGGGTAGTTTTAGCGGGGGATTGGAATGCCGTCCTTGACCCCGATATAGATCGTATAGGGCACAAAAAAGGTACTAACAACCCGGATGTGAAACCATTTCGGGACTTTATCGATGGGTTTGATCTCGTTTGATCTCGTCGATAAGTTCCGGAATGAACACCCTCTGGAGGTAGTATGGACTTGGACAACTAGTGGCAACTCGGATCCTGGCTCGCGTGCGAGCTACCTGGACCGAGTCTTAGTTAGGAGAGTCGATGTAGGGCTCTTAGGGTGTCCAAGTTTCCATTATATAGTTTATACGGATCATAGGCTTGTCCGGGTCCGTGTAAACTTAGATAAGCCTAAGGTTAGGTTGGCTGGTTACTGGAAATTGAACTGTTCGCTTTTCAGTGATCAGGGTTTCCGGGACCAGCTGCTACTAACGATCCAGAGGGAATTGACGGGAGCGGTTGTGGGAAATGCCTGGTGGGGCAATTTAAAATCTAAGATTCGAACGTTTGCTGCCGACTTTAGTCGTCGGCTCAATTTAGATAAATTAGCGGCGCAAACGGCTTTAGAAGAAAAAGTTGATCGGGCCGTGAAATCCCGTGTTAGTGGGGGACATAGTCTTAGCTAAGGCAGAGTTGGCCTCCTTGCTTATCAGGAAGGATCAAGCTCTGGTAGTTAGGGCTAGGTTAAAAAGAATGTCTTCTGAGGCAACGAATATGGCCGCTGAACTGCGTGTAGAGGAAAATCGAAACGCGGCCAGGCGACATATAGCGTGCGTCACATTACCGGATAAGCGGACCGTGACTACAAACGCGGGCATATGTGAGGTCTTTCGAGATTACTTTCAGGAGCTTTTCACCAGGGAGCCCGGTCTGAACTCTGCTCAGTTCGACGCCTATTTAGCTGACTTTCCCTGCCTCTCGGCAGCTGAAGTGGCTAGGTGCGAGGGTCCCATAACAGAGTCGGAAATCTGGGAAGCGCTGAAGCAGGTTGGCCTGGATAAGTCTCCGGGATTAGATGGTCTTCCCTACGAAGTTTACTTGAGGTTGTCGCACGTTTTTGTTCCTTTGCTGGAACTGATGTACAACCACTGGATGAGGCAGGGGTCTTTACCTCAACGCTTCACCAGGGGTGTCATCAAGTTGCTGCGTAAGGACAAGGACGGTGGGGATGGGTTAGGGAACTTTCGCCCTTTAACGATGTTAAACACTAACTTAAAGATTTTGGCGAAGACCTTAGCCAACCGTTTGCAGCTTGTCCTGTCTAGTCTGATTGGCCCTGAACAGACTTGTGCTGTGAAGGGCAGGACTATTCAGGATAACCTTCATATGGTACGCTTGATCTTAGAACAAGTCGACAGTGAAGCCGCGCTGATCAATTTAGATCAGTCCAAGGCCTTCGATAGGGTTGACCATCGATTTCTGGAGGCTGTCCTTTCGGCGGCCGGTTTCGGAGCCGACTTTCGCTCCTGGATCCGACTCTTGTATGCGACCCCGGTGCGCTGGTGGAAGTGAATGGGGTAAGATCGAAGCCTTTCGTATTATCTCGCTCCATTCGTCAAGGTTGTCCGCTATCGCCTCTGCTTTACGTTCTTGCGTTGGAGCCTTTCCTTCGCAAGTTAAAGGCGAATCCGGTCCTACGCGGTATTTCGCTGCCTGGTGCTTCCACCTCGGCCAGGTATTCTGCCTATGCTGACGACGTTTCGGTTCTTGTGTCGAGCAGAGCCGAGATTAACGAAGTCAGTAAGCAGATCAGTGGGTATGAGATGGTGACAGGGGCCAAGATCAACCGCGATAAGTCTGTGGGCTTGCGGTTGGGTGCGTGGAAGGGAGTTTCTCTTCCCGGACCTTTCCTCTGGACGGATGGGCCGATCAAGATACTCGGCGTCTGGTTCGGTCCTGATCTCCAGTTGGAAATGAATTGGTCGGAGGTACAAGGGCGGGCCGAGGCCGCGGGTAATCTGTGGTCTCGGAGGAGACTTTCCCTGAAGGGAAGGGCGGAAGTTTGTGTTTCACACATCTATCCGATCCTCCTCTACCGACTCTCTGTGCTTCCACTACCGTATGCCCGACTAATGTCATTAGTCAAGGCCTTGTTCTCTTTCTTGTGGAGAGGCAAGTCCTATATGGTATCTCGCGAGATCTGTTGCCTTCATCCTCTGAGGGCGGTCTGGGTATGCCTAGCATTGAGATTCGTCAATATATGCTTCGCATTACCTTTCTAGACCGAATGTGTCGTGGTTTGGATGAGGTGGGCACCTTTTGGAAAGAAGATGTCCGAAAACATTTCCCATCCCTGAGAAGTGTGCACTTGTGCGAGGAGGAGGCCGGCCGTACACCTCGTTTCGAGTGCTCCTTCTACCGCGAATGTCGTCGTGCTTTGAAGCTCCTCTTGCGGACGTCGGATGGCCTCTCCGACGCCCAAGCGTTGTCTCGTAAGGCATTATATCGTTTGTTAGTTAGGGGGTCCGTTCAAGATGGTCTGATCGACGAGCTCGGTCTTACGAAGCAGGAGGCTCGCTCGGTATGGCCTTGGGCGCCTGGGTTGAAATGTCTCAATAACGATGAGGCATCACTCACCTGGCTGATGATTCGTGGGCCCTCTGGGTCGGCAAAGACTTTGTTCAGCAGGCTTGGAGAAATATCCAAACTGTCGTCGTTGTACTGGGAATGTCGAGACCATTGGTCACGCCTTTTTCAGTGCAAGGTGGTAGTGCCGTTGTGCAAGTTTGTTGAAGGCCTCATGGTTCGCATGCTGCAGGGAAAGTTTTTTGTCCTGGAAGCCAGTTCTGTTTGTAGCAATGTGGTATCGCAATTGACGAAGGCTGAACACTATGTGTTCTGTTGCTTACTAGGGGTTATGCGAGTCGTGATTTGGACGACGCGACAGAAGGATTCTTTGAAGGCGAGAAGTTCACCTCTTCCCAACTGATCTTGTACTTTAAGCATCAGCTTAAAGTCAAGATTAGACGGAAAGGCGGCGGCTCCTTCATCAGAATTCGGCAAAAGGTGGGTGATTCTTGCGCGAATGTGTAGAGTGAAAGGGGCTGACCTAGAGTGGCATTTGGATGTCGGTTAGGTACAGAATTTTGTCCTAACAGGGTTGAACATATGCAACCCACCCAGATATTAGGCTAGTCTAGGCTTTCAATTTTGAATTTTAGTTTCTTTTTTTTCCCCCTTAACTTAGCTAGGGTATGTAAGCTCATTGGTCCCTTTTTATTTCTGTCCCTATTTTTTTTTTCTTTTTGTTGAATTCCCCATCCCTCCCTCGTTAGGTGGTTAGTGATGTCAGTTTTCTGGTGGATGCGGGGCGCCTTTCGTTTCGTGTGTGTTTTTTTTTATTTGTTGTTGTGTATGAATGAGTGAGTGTTTGTGTGAATGCTTGATGGTTTGAATGTGTTCTTATTTTCTTAGTCCCGCATCGATTTCGTCCGGTTAACTGATATTTCTGCCACATTCATAGTTTGTGGGGGGTTTTATTACTAACTCAGTTTTGCTTAGTTTATTGTAAATAATTAATTCATTTTGTAAATATTCATTTGGGGATTTTAAAAAGTTGTTATTTTATGACCCTCCCCCCATGAACAATATCTGTAAATAAGGGGACTAGTTAGGTCTTCATAGAGAAACTGAGGTATTATGGTGGACGTAGTAAGAAAGGCAGGAGTGAATGTGTTGTTCTGGTGATTGGATTATTGTTGGAATGTTTGGGTCAGTGTCTGCGACTAGCTAAGTTTAGATTTAAGACAGATGAAGACCGTCATTCCCCATCCCCCTTTTGGCCCTGTGCCACATTTTGTATTTTAAATGCAAATAAATATAGCAAGATCGAAGAGTCGAGTCGAGTCCAGAGTGACAGATTAAAAGGTTGTAGGTAACCGGAAGAGTGAGGGTGAGAGAACAGCGTTGTAGGAGTCACAGTGAGTGAGCACGTAGACTCAGTAAGAAGTCATACAGCGATACTTCAATACCAAAGACTCTATATATATATTTTGCTACTAACACGTATTCCTGGAACTACTAACCTGCTTTACAAGTTTGTATTATTACGTTAATACATTATTTTCATATATTCATTCCTGGCGTTTGTTATTTATTGGTACCGAATTTCAACCCGGAATCCACAACATTAATAAATGCCATCGAGATGCTAACGATTATGGTCCGCTGGTTGCGATTTCTTTGACTACAAATGTAAAGACAACAACACGATAGTTTTGACTTTCTAGTGAAGAAGTCATTGTAAAAAAAGGCCAAACCGGCTTCTAGCTTAAATGCTCAAGTCAATTAAACAGATTATAGACATAAATAAAAGTATAAAGATCTCGTTTAATTGATCGGTTTAGCTAACAAAGTAAGGATTTAGTTTAGCATTTTGCTTACACTGTAAACCGAACCCCTAAAACATTTAAGAATTTTCACAAGGTCACTGTGAAGTAATGGAGAGCGGCTCGGATTGAGAAATCAGAGAGCCAAGTTCGAATCCATTACATTCACTTACAGGAAAAGGCATGAATCACAGCTACTGGTAAATAGCAAGATTTTTGGATTCTATAGCCTTGGATGGCAACTGGTCTACCGCAGAAAGAAATGGCAATCTACTGCGGGGAAAAATATCAGCCTCGTCGAAAGATACATCATCGCCTAAGCGCGTATAACTGACTGAAAATACTAAGAACACTTTAAAAAATCACAGACAATTTGGTGTGTATATTTCTCACCGTCTTTGTGTTATATAATGACAGACAGAAAAAAAAAATATCTAATAAATTATATGGTTATTTGTACTCATTAACCTTGCACGCCAATAGCATCTGCTGATGATCACTCGAATTACCTCAAAAGTATCCTTTATATTTTAAACTTGTATTATTTTTCTGCTTTTTGTTGATAGCATAGTGCTCACACCAATAACAATTTCATTAATTATATTGGAGATCAAGTGACAACAAGCCCACAAACTATTCCAGCACTCTCCCTTGTATTCAACCTGTTTTCTGTTGCACTGTTATTGGATGCTTTCGATTCTTCCACAGATTTTAATTTCCTTTCGTTTATTGTTAAACTATTCGAACTCGAATTCAGTATGTATTAGCATCACTCTTCATTCCATATTCCATGTCTTCAGTTCTCTACCGAGGTTCATATACTTATCTAGCATTTCGATTATTATTTTTATTTATTCCAACCATTGTTTATAAACGTGGTAACTTGTCTACAATGAAGATTAAGTGAATGTCAGTCTCCTCAATACCCCAATGTTCTTCTATGTATCCTAGATATTTTTACAATACCGTCTTCTGGTTAGTTCCAAACTTTCTCGTAACCTCCAGATCGTTTCTTTAGACTCTTCGAGAATGTTCCCAGTACTCTAACAATGATAAGTATGACAGTAAGCTTCAGGTTCTCCGATTTGTTCCCTCTGGCAAAGTCTAGATACTTATCAGTCTTTTTATTTTCTTTCAAATCTACTCCATGGTTCATCAGAACAGAGAAATCCGATATCTCTTGTTTCTTCTTTTATGTACCGTGTCCCTTGAAGACGTGGGCGATCATCATTATTATTATTATTATTATTATTATCATTATTATTATTATTATTATTATCATCATCATTCGATTTCTGCTATGGACACACTACCTACCAAGTCTGCGGAAAGACCTAAGGCAGGTCGTGGTGTGTTGTTATGGCCACATTTCATTTAATGTTAATTTTTTTTTTTTTTTTTTTTTTTTATCTCCGATGAAGTTGCTAGCGTTACATAGACAAAGTTCTCCTTAGTGTGTGTTATTATTATTATTATTATCATTATTATTATTATTATTATTATTATTTCTGCTATGGACACACTACCTACCAAGTCTGCGGAAAGACCTAAGGCAGGTCGTGGTGTGTTGTTATGGCCACATTTCATGTTAATTTAATTTTTTTTTTTTTTTTTTTTTTTTTTTTTATCTCCGATGAAGTTGCTAGCGTTACATAGACAAAGTTCTCCTTAGTGTGTGTGCTGTACTTAATAAGACAATTTTATCATTATTATTATTATTATTATTATTATTATTATTATTATTATTATCATTATTATTATTATTATTATTATCATTATTATTATTATTATTATTATTATTATTATTATTATCATTATTATTATTATTATTATTATTATTATATTTCTTTTGATTTCTGGTGTATACTCATTTCTTTCGGGTCTCAACCAGAGATCTAAGATAGCATCATGAAATTTTCTACTTAGCATTTTTAAGGAGGAAAATAAACCCTAAGATCACACATATTTTACATAGATAAAGCACTTCGTAAGATGTGGGGTATACTTGTGAGTACAATTTTTTTGTATTTCTTTAAGGCTTGTGCTACGAGGAATCCCTTCAATGAGTCTATCGGTACCTTTTCTAATCAACCCGAGGGCTCCAACTACAACTGGAATTGTTGATGTCCTCATGTGCCACATTTTTGAAATTTCGATTTCAAGGTCGTTGTATTTTGATAGTTTATTATCATTATTATTATTGTTATTATTATTATTATTATTATTATTACCAGTGCCTGTTTACATAGATGAGGACTAATCAGTTCCATTCCAAATGTAATAACAATCTCATTATGCACGCTTTAAGAGAATAAACATAAAAGAAACTTCACGGCTTTAAGAAACAAATAAACTAACTTTCTAATGACTCATTTAAGTAACAGCTTGGAAAGTAATAAATTAAGTTGCGCAGCTGTGTCCCGTTTTAATTGATATGTGCGCCGATTAAGATGAGCGCGATGGAAAGAGGATATCGATAGAAACTCTTTTTATATTATTATATTAGATCCCGACAAGAAGAAATGTCGAAGTTTGGGGAGAGTCAACATTCGTCTCAGTTGCGCCTTTAGGAGTAAATTAATATGGCGCGGGTATTGGAGATAAGTCGTTTAACGCATTTTTTAATGGTGTGTGTACATTCGCACGCCTGCGTATACTCATTCTATCAATCCAGCTATCTATCATACACACACAAACATACATACACACATACACACATACATACACACATATATACTCATACGCACAGGCAAATGGGGTTTCGACCAAAAATATATATACACGTTTTATGATATTTCAACACTAGAAAACATTTCCATTTCCAGATTCTAAATTAGCCAAAGTACGGATGATAATAATAGTTTTAACAAGAAAAATTTTGTATAACATATTTCACGGAATGTGAAAACAAATATAATAAAGATAACCAAAGAGCACGTATATTTTGAAATTATATATATATATATATATATATATATATATAGATAGATAGATAGATAGATAGATAGATAGATAGATACACCTAGTGAGCCAGAAAAACCTACCTAGGTCTCACCTAAACGGATCGTCAGGGAAATTTGGGAAATTTTCTTAGTTAGTTGTTTACTCGTATCGGGGTTTTTTTCTTTGGGCTTCAGACCTGCATCTGGGTGATTTTTTCGACAGACTTTCATGTTTGTAGCTCTTTTTTTTTTAAACCTTTTTTTCCCTCGAGATTGATTTGATTATTGGCAAATCAAAAATTCAAGGGTTTTTTCGAAACGAGTATAGTTATCTATATTTGTATATATATATATATATATATATATATATATATATATATATATATATATATATATATCTAGCACACCTTAAGACTATGTATATATATATATATATGTGTGTGTGTGTGTGTGTGTGTGTTAGTGTGTCTATGCGTGTGTGAGTGTACCATGAAAATTGAGTGTAAGCCTGAAACAGACTGTCGTCGCTGGGTGTTGACATCAATGTCCATTTTTATATTTGCGTAAGATCTCTCTCTCTCTCTCTCTCTCTCTCTCTCTCTCTCTCTGATAGAGCGTATGCAAATATATATCCCCTAAATAAATATATATATATATAATATATACAGATATATAATAAATATATCCCATAAATATAGCATACATTAAAACTATATTTTGTATCTTACTTATTATAAAACGCAGATTGTGTGTGTGTGTGTGTCTGTAACGTTTATATATTGGATCGGATTTCCTACATTTTTCAACCGATTTCAACAAAACTTCACAGGACTACATAAAAATAGCTTGTGGTGGTTCTAACAGCGCCAAAAATGGGAAAAAATATAATTGTTTTTGCACAAAATCAATTTGAATACACGATTAAGAGACATCGTGAAAATGGAAGGGGGACAACTCACATCGGATTTTCTATATTTTTCAGCCGATAAAACAAAACTTCACTTTTTTTTTTTTTTTTGGCAGGTAGTGTTTCTTATTCTCTTGCACACTTTTTTCTTTATTTTTAACATTCAGAATGCTTTAAAAATTCCATTTACAAGACAATTATTTATAATAAAATTCCTTTTCAATTGGGAGACTCATAACGATTGAAAACAATGTTTTTGTTTGAGTTTGGGTTTGACCAATTCGTAAAAAATAAAAAAAATAAAAACTAATTAAGACATGCGTGTCCGTCAACCTTAAGCAATAATCTAACGATCTCTACTGATTGTACGAATACAAACATCGGATAAATTCTTTATCTTTAGGGAAAGATAATGTAATCTAAACATACACAAGTCCTAACTAAAAATAATAACCGGAACGGGAAACCCAAATAAAGTTAATATTTTTTGTATTAGAAACAACGAGTGGAAAATATATTCAAATCAGAATTCTAATTATGAATCACCACAAGCAAAATCTGCAATTTTTTTTTACTGTATTCAGCAAGTAAAAATCATAAATAGTAAAACTAAAAGATTACAGAAAGGCTACCTACATTTTTTAACCGATTTCAACAAAACTTCACTTTTTTTTTGGCATGTAGTGTTTCTTATTGTCTTGCACACGTTTTTCTTTATTTTTACATTCAGAATGCTTTCCTTTAAAAATTCCATTTACAAGACAATTGTTTATAAAATTATTCTATTCAATCGGGAGACTCATAACGATTGAAAACAATGTTTTTGTTTGAGTTTGGGTTTGACTAAAAACTAATTAAGACATGCGTGTCCGTCAACCTTAAACAATAATCTTTGTCAATTTTATTTTTCAGTCTTTATGATGGTGGATACTTGATCTATCTCTTACTGTTATATCCCCGGACAACGCCGGGCTCTACTGCTAGTCATATATATATATATATATATATATATATATATATATATATATATATATATATGAATAAATATAGTCTTAAGATGTGCTATATTTATGGGATAAAGTGCTCAATATCAGAGATAGAGCGTGTGCAAATTTAAAAGTAAGCATAGAAGTCAAAACTTAGAGGCGACAGTCTGTTTCATGCTAGACGTAATACCTTACTTGGGATTTTTCTATACTTTCATGGTAATTGTTCTGGTGTACTTTCCTCTATGTTACTTAGAGATGATGAATTTACGCGCAGTACTAGATTGGCAGCAAGGTCTCATTAGTTTACAGTTGAATGATAACATTTTCTTCTATCGCACTTTTCGCTTGTAGAAACTTCTTCCGGCTTCTTCATTCCCAGCCAACTTTGATTTTAAAAAATGTAAATCGTTATATACTGTCTTCTTGATTCTTGATCTTTTTTAATAGTGTTGTTCTTTTTTTCTTTTTCTTTTTTTTCATATTCTCTAAATTTCAGTTACCCGCTTGCGTCTTCTTAAATGTATATATATTCATCCAAACAAAATTAATTGTTAAATTCAATCGACAAATTCTCTCGATTTAATTTTTTAGTATATTTCACCAATTCCTATAATTAAGCAAAGAAACCTTACTGAGTGAATTTAACAAAAAAATGTTTATATACCGGGTGTAACAGCAATTATTGTCCAAATCGTGTAATAGCAAAATTTTTCAATTGTTAGATTAAGCTTTGAACCGTTGTATTTTAGAAATGATTAAAGATATCTTACTGGAATTCTCCGAGGTTTTTATAACACTATTGGACTCTACTTTGTGCAATAAGAATGTATAATTACTCTCCAAGCTTAGCAGAAGAATCGTGATGAAATCGATCATCAACAAAAATGACATATTAAACATTAATTAATCATAAGTGAGGAGCGGAATTGAAGTAAAGTTCAAATATATATATATATATTTTGTATCGAGCACTATTTTTTAAAAAATAATAACTAAAATACTAAGGAACTTTGGATTATTTACCTAACCAGTTCTTTCCTCTTTTCAATATATTTTCACACACACACACACACACACACACACACACACACACATATATATATATATATATATATATATATATATATATATATATATATATATATTATTCCAGGATCATTTTCAGCCTATTCAAGATGATCTTCGCCCTATCAAACATTCTAACTTTCTGTCCTGGTGTAACAAGATGCCTCACAGGTTTCACGTACGATTTCATTTTCAAGTTTTTTTCACTGTTTTGGACAGTCATAGGTGAAACTGCTCTCTCACGAACCAAACGTCACATGGATTGAGTTGGCTATTTTCTAATTGATCTCTTTAGCTCAAAGTTGAAATGAGATTCCCTCTTTAGGCTGTGACCTCTTGATCCAGTTTTCCTCTCTATTGTTCCCTTTTTTTAAAACATATTCACTCTTCTCTTGATGATTCTTAAATGGACTTTGAGAATGGAAGCCAGTTTATACCATTACTGAATGCCTCTATGTTTGTTTTCTCTCACCATTGGTCATTTGGGATGAAAGTGGGACGGAAACAAAACGATTTTAACCTATTCTCTTTCTAGGTGAATAAAAATAGTGTCAAGATGTCTAAACGTACTATCTAAAAACCTGAAAAAAAGAAACAATTAGTTTAGTGTTTTTTTTTTTTTTTTTAGATATTAAAGATTTTGTGGATATCGACAGACGGTCGGCATCTGGAGTGCGAAAATGTAAAGTAAGTTATATATATATATATATATATATATATATATATATATATATAGTCATACACACACACACACACACACACACACATATATATATATATATATATATATATATATCCTACAGGGGTAAAAACATAGGAAAAAGTTGAAACTGCAACCTGAGATTTTAAGAATATTCATTTTGTGTAACTTTACCGATTTCTCAGTTCTACGAGTTTTTCAAAAGTTAAATTGAGATATATATATATATATATATATATATAGCACGAAGTCACAAGTCATCGTGACCAAGGGTTTGAGTCTGTTTGCTTTGATCGCATTGTTGATCACGCTAGATAACACGCTCTTTTCCAGAAACTGTAAGGTGTGTTCTGTTGATTTTTAACAAACACAAATGTGTCTGAGCAAGCGTCTGCAATAGGGATTGGCCAGCGACCCTAGTTGACAGTTATCCTCAAATACGAGTGGCCATATATATATATATATATATATATATATATATATATATATATATATATAGGCAGTAAATTCTTTTTTAGACGTGTCTGATTAAATAATTACAAACATTATGTCTGCTTATTATATAATCCGTTCATATTCACAATTATTTTTTGTGTATTACAATCAAATCATGCAAGAAAAAATTCCATAGCGGATAATATTTCACGTTCTAATGAACGCTAAAGCATAACTGTCAACTGTTGCATTTAAATGCAAAAAGGCGAAGATTCAGTTAAGGATAGCAATACATAGTTTTTGCCTTACCAGTTGAACCCCTGATGATGATCTAAGAAAGAAATGGAAAATACTTGGGGAATAAAAGTGATTTTGGCTGTTAGAGTGCATTTCTTTCATCATCTGATTGTAATACACGGAAAAATATCCGTAAGTGTGAACAGATTATGCTAAAAATAAGCAGACATAATGTTTGTAATTTATTTAATCACACACACACACACACCTACACACAAAACACATATAGATATATGTATGTATGAATGTGTGTGTGTATATATATATATATATATATATATATATATATATATATATATATATATATATATATATATATATATATATATATATATATATATATATATATATATATATATATATATATATATATATGTATGCGTGCGGAGGGCTACTAATGTATCCAATTCCTTATAGCAGTTTTCACTTTTTATCACTTCCATAACGTTTGTCCCTCAGTACCTCTTTTTCATTGGGGCAAAGTGATGGAAATCTCAGATGATGATGAAAAAGTGAACCCTGATGCAAGGAATTATCTTCATCAACAGTCAGCTGAGTTTTACGAGCCTGGGATACATGCCCTTATTCATAGGTGAAACACTGCCACTGAAATATGTTAAATAGAGATGCGAACCTGTGATGTATAGCTATATCTTGATGCCCGATATGTTTGATCGTTTTCTTTTTTTTCTTATATAATAAAACAAATTGTGTCACCTTTTTGACTGACCATCGTTGACTTCCTACAGGATTTTTTCTAATCCTATAATTAATACAGGAATTTTAGAAACCTTTAATAAATACAGGATCAGATTTTACGGTGAGCACTTATGGGTAAGCTTAGTTATTATCCAGCTGCATTCTCAAATTGATTGATAATGTAGTGAATTATTGTGAACTTGTACCAGACATGTTTATGTTTAATAATTATCCTTCATGAGGTATTCTTGTGTTCATCGTAGTATATACTTGACAACATTAATTTAGGATAAAACTGATTTGTATAAGAATGGTCAACGAGTAAATTGTGTCTTCTCCACAAAAGGAGGCTTACCGCCACATCACGCTAAAACACCGGTTCCTGTACAATCACCGAAGTTAAGCAACGTCGAGACTGGTCATTACTATGCCGGGTGACCAGGTGCTATAAGCTTGCGTGTGGTGATAATGAAGTCATATCTAAATATTGGCTGGTAAAAATATCAGAAGTTGAAGGGATCTAAAGAGAAGATTACTGAGGTATCAGATGGTGGTAATACAAGTTGTCATATTAGTAATAAGAGGACAACGAAAATATATGTATTGTTGTATCCGAAAATGCTATTGGAAATGAGTTATTGTTTTTGGAGCGCGCAGTAGCAGTAGCATATCTTATTACTAAGAGAAAAAACAAGAACAACATCTATTCCATACCTGAAGATGTCTGTAGGAACAGACGAAAGCTTGTAGTAAAAATAAGAACTAATACGGCAGAAATTTATAGAAACAAGGATCATTTCATTCATAACGGATTCGGAGGTTTTTGTATATTATTTGAATTGTTTGCGACGATGGATTTCTCGCCAATTAAACCATTAACCTTTGCATTTGTTTTTTGTGTGAATAATTCATGAATATATATATATATATATATATATATATATATATATATATATATATATATATATATATATATATATCACTATCTACTTTTCTATCTATCTGTCTCTGTAATATCCATCTATATATGCATGTTCATTATCTAATTATCTATCTCTGTTTAATACCTATCTCTCTGTCTCCATATATATATATATATATATATATATATATATATATATATATATATATTATATATCTTCTATCTTCAGACTAAACTCAGCTTACATAGATAGATAGATAGATAGATAGATAGATAGATATTATTATTATTATTATTATTACATTTTCCTGTAAGTCTCACTCTGATATGATTTTCTGTGTCTCTTTCAATCTATCAAAGACCTCTCTTATGGCTGTTAATCAGACTTCCATTTTTCACTTCGGATTGAGTATATCTTGCGCAAACTATCCTTACCTTTTTGCTGATAGATAGATAGATAGATAGATAGATAGATAGATAGATAGATATTATTATTATTATTATTATTACATTTTCCTGTAAGTCTCACTCTGATATGATTTTCTGTGTCTCTTTCAATCTATCAAAGACCTCTCTTATGGCTGTTAATCATTTTTCACTTCGGATTCGGTATATCTTGCGCAAACTATCTTTACCTTTTTGCTGATAGATAGATAGATAGATAGATAGATAGATAGATAGATAGACTCGGAATTGTTAGTCGGAGAGTCCAGTTTCATTCCATTCGGGTTCGTTATATTTAATTACGCGCAAAACCTTCAGGAAAGGTATGGATCCCCCCTCTCCTCTACCCAGCTATGGGTTAATTAGTAAAACTTGAATAACTAAAATGTTATTATTATCTTTATTATTATTATTATTATTATTATTATTATTATTATTATTTCCTTTGATTTCTGGTGTGTACTCATTAATTTCCGGGTCCCGACCAGAGACCTAAGGTCAGAAATGGCATCTAGACATTTTCTACTGAGCAATTTTAAAAAATAAAGGAAAAAAATTCTTACAGTGTAAAAACATTTTTTTAGCTATAAATAACCTGCAAGGGGTTGATAAACCGTAAAAAACGAATCAATCAACAATCGAAAGTGAAGAACAATCATTCTATCTCTGACTCTTTTGTTCATTTTTATTCTTTAAACTTCGTTCTCTGGAGGTATTTCGATGCTACACATTTCACATTCAGATAAAAAAAATTGGTGTGATTTATGGAAATTATTTTGTTGTTTGAATTTTTATATCTTTTCCTGAAGATTTGTATTGGTTCAGTCAGTTATGTGCCATGCGTGATACACGCTTAGACGATCATATATCTTTCGATACATGACCGACGAGGCATATTTTTTTCCCGCAGTAGGTTCTTTCTTTCTTCATTTCTTTCTGCGATAGACCAGTTGCCATCCAAGACTATAGAACACGGTCTGTCCTGCTACTTACCCATAGCTGGTGTGTGGGGGAGAAGAAGAGGATTCATACATTTCCCAAGGGTATTAGAACGTAAATGAATGTATTTAATTCGACTGGAATTCGAACTCGGCTCTGTAAGTTCATAATCTTATATTGAATTGTTTTAGCACTTATTGCATAAATCATTCAAACTAATATTATCACTTGCCTTGTTTTTATCACATATTTTTTTACATTCTTACTTGAATATCGATGACAATTGGAAATCTTTAGGGGAAGATTCTTTTATGAATTTCTTTATTTCTTTAATTATGTGCATTATTATATTATATATGATTTTATTGTGATAATCATCGAGTATTAAAACAGCATTCGCCCCAAACTCCACAAACTAATTCAAGGTAAATATGAGAATGTTTAAATTCTATTTTAGAAAAACTACAATAATTTCAAGTATTAATGGCATTTATATCTTCAATGAAATAATGTTTGGGTGGATTTTACATTTCATTGCGCTCAAAATATTTGATTTGGTCTTATTCAATTTTAAAATCCATTTCATTTTCATTGAGACGTTATGAAAAACAAATCATATGGAAATGGTTATTAGACTTAATGATTTAGACTAGAGATGAAAAAGAAAATTCAGAATGATGTGAACAAATATCAGTTAAAGGATGGTAAGAATCGAAGAAAAACGAAGGAAGAAAAATTAAGGAAAAACATGGAATTCAGAATAAGGTAGAAATGAAAAGAAGTGAAAATAAGATGAGGGAATGGAATAAAATTTAAGACCGGAGTAGAAAGAAAAAAGAAGAAAAATAAAACAAGAGAATGAAACAAAATATCAAAAGAGAGCTGTAAGCAATAAGGAGAAACATTGAGAATTAAAGATTAGCTTCGGAAGAAATAAAAGAATTATAAAAAATAGTCAAGAATGAGAATAAAACTTATTTCGAACAAAGTAAAAACTGATATCGAAAGGAATAAAAGAATAAAAACTTATCTAGAATAAGATTTAAAACTGATACCAAAAGGAATAAAAGAATAAAGACATATCTAGAATAAGAATTAAAACTGACACCGAAAGGAATAAAAGAATAAAAACTTATCTAGAATAAGAATTAAAAGTGAAACCGAAAGGTGTAAAAGAATAAAGACATATCCAGAATAAGAATTAAAACTGATATCGAAAGGAATAAAAGAATAAAAACTTATCTAGAATAAGAATTATCAGAAGGCACAAAAGAATGAGAAAAATCAAAACAAGAATAAAAACAGATATTGAAAGGAAGGGAAGTATGAACTAAAATAACAAGAAAGATTTAAAAGTAGAAAATGATGACCAAATACTACATCATTATTAACTGAAATAATAATCACGAATGTCATAGCAATAATAATAATGACAGTAAACATAAATTATCACAACCATGAAGGAAAAAAACAATTCTGCGGTTAGAAACAGAAATATTTGATGAACACTGTTGTGGCTTAAAAACTTCCTACCGATTACTGTTTGATCAACCCTGACATTTTTTTTCGCTAATCGCCGATTACTCCAAACTCATTTGATCATTTGGCCATAAATTTAGGCACAGATTTAACAGAGGCATACATTCCACGATACGATCTGTAGCGAATCAAAGATGATTGAAAACGAATACAAGAAAGAAAGAGAGAAAACAGGGCGGCCGATGAGACTGAAATAAGATTATCAAAAAAGAAAATAAGAAATCCAAACGAGAATATGGTAGATTCATACATTAAGGGAAGAAGAAGAAGAAGACAAACAAAAGTACATATGGAGGAAAAAACATAAAAGAGGTAAAATGTAGGAAGACATGAAGAAACGAAGATGGTTTAGAAAAGAAATGCAAAAAAGAGATACAAGACTGAGACAAATTGAAAGAAGGAAAAATCAGCTAACATTGTAAAGGAAAGGTTTGAAGTATAAATGGAAAGGCGATGAAGGGGAAAAAAAGAAAATAAGACTAAATTCAAAAGAATTTAATGTGGAAAATGGCGGACCAGATGAAATGCTAAGAGAAGAAAATGCAAAGAGTGAAAAATGCAAAAAAGGCGGGAAGGTGGTAAAACGGAAGATAATGTGCAAGGGAAATGACGAAGAGTGGAATCAGAGGCAGTTTAGAAAGAAAGAAAGAAAGAAAGAAAGAAAGAAAGAAAGAAAGAAAGAAAGAAATTTATAAGGAAAGGTAAAATATAGCAAGCAATCGTAATCGACATTAAATAGCAAGTAATCAAAAGAAAAGAAAAAATAGAGCAATTAAAAGAAAGATAAAATAACAAGCAATTGAAAAAAAAAGAAAGCAATAAGTAATCAAAAGAAAGAAAGATAGAAAATAATAAGCAGTCAAAGAAAGAAAGCGGGACAATCAGGAAGAAAGAAATAAAACCGAGAAGGAATTAATCAGTGAATGAATGATCCCAATGTCGTAGACTTTGAAAATTATTAAGCGGAAATGAATAATTTTCTCACATTCACTTGGCGGTTGGGGTTAGGTCATTCTCCATCAAAAGGTTGTGGTCAAAAGAACGCCTGCCGATTGGCGGCCATTTTTGAACAAAGATCAAATCCGCTTTGAGCAATTGATTTATTAGGGTTCACTACTTGTCGCCTTAGTAGACCAAAAGACCAAACAAGGCGGGTTCCTTCCAGAAACAGATCAGAACTCAATGCATCTTTTGATGTTATCGACTGCTCCTATAAAACTATTTAATTATGTGGATAACACGTGGCCTTCAATATCGCCCAAGAAAAGACTATCTGTCGATAAGGAATGAATGACTATTAAGCAACTGTAATTATAACAAACAAGGCGTTCCGATGACATGCTGAGACGACGTAGAAAAAGAGATAAACACCAAATGTTACCAGATTTCTTTCATACTCTTCTTGCGTCGGCAAAATAAACTCTTGATGACGCTCAATTATTAATCAATTAAATATTATATAAAAGACCCGCCAGGTATTGCAGATTTTACAAGCATACAAATACTGAGGTAAACTTAATCATGTTCTCACACATGCGCATGTACACATACTTAATCACAAATCGATGTGTTTTCAGTAAGTTATATAATATTTTCTGCCAGTTTATGTTATTCATTAACAGAGGCACAAAAGACTTCATTTTGACGTCATGTCCACTCTCGATGTCGATTGGTCCATTCAAACATCCTGATAGAAAACATTTATCGAATGACTTTTGGTTTTTTCTAATACTTTTATGATCACTTTATATATGCAGATTCATATATATATATATATATATATATATATATATATATGTGTGTGTGTGTGTGTGTGTGTGTGTGTGTGTGTGTGTGTGTGTGTTGTAATATAGCAACAACTCAAAGTAGAAGCTTATAAAGCTTATTTGGATTAATTCAGCTTTAACGTTGAAAAGTTTATTTTATTATAGTGGATGGTTACAAGCGAGAGGAGGATGGGATGTGCATATTTTATTATCACACAGACAAGCACATACACACACACACACATGTGTGTGTGTTGGGGAAACTCGAGGTGGTGTAATGGTTAGTAAGCTTGTCTCGTTAGAACAATTACGACTGACTAGTGAATTCGATCCTACTGGGTGCCCCTTACTTTGCCACATCCAAACTAGGTATGGAAAATCACTATACATATGTGTGTGTGTGTGTGTGCGTGTGTCTGTGTGCGCGTGTGTGCGTGTGTGGTGGCATGCTGGAGTAATGGATATCGGTGCTTGGTTTCAGGAGTTGTAACACCTAATTCGAAACCCGGCCGAATCCGTTACATTCACTTACGTCTTGCGAAAGGTATGGATCTATCTATCTAAACAGCAAGACAGACTGAGTCTAGATACCCTGTATATATATATATATATATATATAGAGAGAGAGAGAGAGGGAGAGAGAGAGATTGAGAGAGAGAGAGATTGAGAGAGGAGGGTGATAGATAGATAGATAGATAGATAGATAGATAGATAGATAGATAGATAGATAGATAGATGTCGGGTGGTGTCATGGAATTATGGGTTAATGGCAGCACTTTAATGAAATTTCCAGGAATTAAATTTTATCCCTCTTCATATTTATATTAGTTGAAAGAAGGACTCTTTCATTTTTTTTTTTCAAACAGTTACTCATTTACCGAAAATTTGCTCTGAATCGTAGAATAAAAAATGCAATGAAATGAAGACATTATTTAATTAGAAATAATTTTAATTGCTTTTATAAAAAAGATATATTAAAATCACTATTGTCCTAAGAAAAAAAATTCGATGAATAATTAATTTTTACAAGATTTATTTTCATCTGTTTACATTTAATTAGAATAGCTTATTTAGTTTTAAATATTTTAAAATTCTGTCTTAATTTATCCTTTTTAGATGATATGATATTATTATTAAGTGAAAACAATATTTACTAATCATAAATTGAAAAGCTTAGTTCAAATTATCGCACACCATTATTTTTAAAAGAATTTTGAATTTTTTTTTATGCGTATAAACGTGCCTAATTTATATATACTGTTGACCAGACACGACAAAATAAGAGCGATAACTATAATAAATTTACTGTCAAAATATTTAAAATTCAATAAAACATTAGATTATGGAGACTATTTTGTTAAATTTTTAAGATTACAGAGGACTTATAAACTATATATAAAAGGCGCTCACATTAATTTAATCACATTTTTAACGCCTGAAGCCCTCGTAGAACTGCACTGGATAAATATCAATCTGTCACCAAGTTGACGAAACCTGCGAACGCCTTAAATAAACAGCTACTGTCTGGTTTAAAAATGCATTTCTTCGATAATTTAATCTTAAGTAAATAATAGTCGCTTCAAATCACATTAATTATACTTGAAATCACTTAATATTCCTCAAATAAAATTTCAGAAAACTATATTTTATTTCTGAAAGATTTTTTTAATAAAGAGAATGACATTGCGATGAAAGATGACTAAAAAAGGGCGTTAATCACATATTTTAACAAAAAAAAAAACTCCTTCCAGTGAATTTTAACTAGTTTTAAATTAGTTTTTGAAATATAGCAAAGTATTTTTCTTATTGGAAATATTAAATTTAACGTATTTGCTTGAAACTAAAACTAAAATAAAAGCTTAAAGAAAGATTTTTTTTTCATTTTAAACATTAGGTGACATTTTTTTTTTGTTGGGGGGAGTTACATATATATAATTATATATTTCCCTAGTTCAGTCGTGTCGAGTGGTTGGATAGAGCTATGGTTCAAAATTAATATTAAGCCCAAACTTCAGGGACCGTCTTCCTCAAGCCCTTCCTTTTCGGGGCGGTTGGGGCGGGAGGAGTGTCCCCCGGTGTTTGAGCAGTGTTGTATGCTTATAACGCACCACATTAAAACTGACCTTGAGTCACATTCTTTACAAGTAGGCGTACAGATAAATACATACATATATATATATATATATATATATATATATATATATATATATATATATATATATATATATATATTTGATTTCTTTCCGATCATCCCACATTTCCTGTTTCTTATCTCTCGCATTTGCAACTGCTTCTTGACTTGTGGTTATGTCTACTCTCTTAATCATCAACCAGTCACAAACTCTTGTGCTTTTTCATACCTAATCATGCAAGTATTTGCCTTTGCTTTTATACACTTATTATTATCGCCGATTTCTCTGTCTGTTGAACGTTTCGCTACAGACGGGTTTTTTTTTTTACAGTCGTTCACCCAATATGTAAGGCACAAGAGCTTACTAATAAAGAAAAGGCTTACTGAATGAAGTTCTTGCAAGGCTGTAAGAAGAGCAGGTTATTGGGATATGTAGGATAGATGATGGTTCACTCTAGATTTGGAGGAATGAAGATCATAGTGATCGGGGACGCATCCCCTCGGGTGTCTGCTCCACATAGTAACTGTTCTTGGGAAGAAGCAGTTCAAGTGGTATTTCCTTCTTACCAATATATTACAAATAGAATGAGGATGAGCCTATGTACGTGTCATGACTAAAAGTCTGTACTGGTGGAATGTAGCTCCTCAAAACATTTACCATGGAAATAGCGATAAAGAAGCCATAAACTTGTGGGGCTGCGTCTGTGGGAGAGAGGTTGTTGGGTGTAAAATAATTAATTACCCACAAGATCAAGTAGACGCTTTTGAACTCAATGCTGAAAAGTAATGATTGAAGTAAGGATTTACCGATGCCAATATTATATTTTGTCTCGAAAACATGTTTGTCTTTCGTTCTGTATTATTTTATTTATGTTCCCTGTCGTTCATGACCAAAAAAGAAAACGATTATATTAAAAAAAAAAAGTTCCTACAACTTCAGTACACAATAAATGTCTTTACATTGGTCATTGTGAGATTAAATGTTTCTTTCATTCAGAAATATGTGGAGAAATTAGAAGAAACCAAAATGGCTTAATATTTTCTTTCGTGGATGGCAAAACTATACAAATTCGCACGTTGCTTTAGTCACAAGGTGGCTTTTATGAAAATTCTTCACACCAAAAACTAAACAATTCTTCGCATACCACAATTTACTCACTTTTCTCACTACAAAATTCACGCACCATTCCTCATCGCAAAATTTACACAATTTTCTCATGTAAAGACACACACTTTCTTATTTCAAACTTTACGTACTTTTTCAAACACCAAAAATTTGCATAATTTTTCTCATATGATTACGCACAAAATGTTTCTTATACCAAACATTGCACACTTTTTCGCATGACAAAATTTAATAATTTTTTTTCATATGTAGTAATTTAATCTTTTTTTCTAATATAAAAATTTAAACACTTTTCCTTATACAAAGATTTGTGCACTTTTCTTATATCAAAATGTGCACACTTTTTCTCACGTCAAAATTTATTAACTTTTTTTCATGTAGAGACTCACATACTTTTTCTAATATCAAAATTTAAACACTTTTTCTCATACTAAAATTTACGCAATTTTTCTTATATATTTATTCTTATATTCTTAATTTGCACAATTTTCTCACACAAAAATTTACTCACATTTTCTCATATGGAAAATTACGCAATTTTTTTATACCAAAGTTTATACACAAAAGATTAGTGGCAAAAACTAATTTTATATAGATTTCAAAAGCTGATTTCCCACCTAAGTTTAAAAAAAAAAAGGAGTTCGAACACTAATTTTCTAGGCAGGTATTATTAATATCTATCTACATTAGGTGTCTTACCGTTTGATAGTGTGCCATGAAGAGCAGTAAATATCAATAAAGCACAAGAAATTTTAATGCAATAATGACTTCATAAAACGGAACACAAGTTAAAATATTGAATTCAAATTAAAACACTTTCCGCAATTTATTTACTGCAATAAATTATGTGTACTTTTCTAATTTTAATCCAATTATGAGGAGGGCATATCTCAGTATCAATTAATTTTCTTTGATGACTCAACTCTCCAAGTTTTTGCTCCCCTAAAAAGGTATGGCAAGTGGAATTAGAACAATCTACCCATGTGGAATAAATAAATCCCTCCGAAATTCCAACATATATTATCTGAAGAAGGACCTCGAGGCGAGGTTAGCAAGCTTGTCTCGCTAGAACACTTACGACTGGGTAGTGAGTTCGATCCTCACTTGGTGCCACCAGACTTTCAGCCTTGTGCTACATCTAAGCTACGCTTTAAAAATTGCTATATCAACTGAAGAAGGTCGGAGAGTACAATCGTCGTGAATACGGCAATGAAGATGAGGACAACGATGTAAGTAGTTACAATAGCTCTTCTCAGAAATATAAACAGATATTGAAAATTTTGTTTAATATTTTTTTTTTCATTTCAAGTATAAAGATGCTATTCACTCGAAAAAAGGCGTTTTGTGTTTTGTATGCTGGAACACAATCGAACAAGACTGTGCAGCGTGTACAAGTGAGAGAATTCGCTTAAAATGCACCAAATGAAGTGCAGATATGGACGTAGTACAAAATGTTCAAGGAGGAGGGCTCTTTCTTCAGAGAAAAAGATCTGTATGACCACTAATATTACAGCCGGTGCACATCTTGAAAACTTGTGAAATCGTTCAAATTTTGATAAATAAATTTTATTTTACTCAACAATAAACCCGTTTAGTTTCATTTACCTAAACAATGTAGTTACTCAGATACTTACATCTCGAATGATATCAAATTTGCGTCTGTGTGTGGGTGTATTACCATGGCTTTTAAGGAAGTGGATTCCAGTTCTTTCTTATCTGTGAATTGTCATGAAATTTTGGTCAAATCGTTTCCTGTTGCCTTTTCCACAATTTTGAAGTTCTCCTGCTCCTAGACTGGCTGATAATGAACGGATCAAAATCCCAGCCTACCCTGCTTGGATTTAAGTTGAGTTTCAAAGAACAGATGTATTCCTGTCTTTTTCAATACTTCCTATTCTCTTGCTTTATTATTAAAACATATGAATTATTTCACATTCGTTTCTCTAATTGTCCATTCATCATGAAATTTCCATTATCTCCTGCTTATTTTTCATTTCATTTCATTTGCTTGTAATTGTAATAGGCTTCATTCTACTTTTCTTTTTTCATATTGTGCTGAATACGGTTCAAAATAATGAACATGCAGCTTAGAATCATACAAAATATTCCACCTATATAAAATAATATGTACGTATATATATATATATATATATATATATATATATATATATATATATATATATATATATGTGTGTGTGTGTGTGTGTGTGTGTGTGTGTGTGTGTGTGTGTGTGTGTGAAAATATATAGAAAATAGGAAAAAAACACGTTAGGTAAATAATCCGAGGTTTTTTAGTATTTCTCTTTTTATTTAAAAAAAAAACAGTGTTCAATACAAAAGTAGAGCCTAAATTATAATTATATTTATTTTTTAAAAAATATGATTCCTTCGCTACATGACAGTTCTCATGTTTCAAAACCAAGAGCCAAAAACTTCAATATAACTGTTAAAATTAAATTGAATTAAAGTATCAAGCTCTGTTTCATCCTCAAGCAAAGTTTTTGAAATAACTAATCTGGAAGTTTACGCATCCTTATAAGCAGATTCATTCGCAGAATGAATTACTATGGAAATGGCTGAAGCAACCAATCCAATAAGAGGCGTAAGGGTTAAGAATTTGTATCAACATATCGGTCACCCTCGGGAAGAGGCCAAGCCAAGGCAGGGCCGGGGTGTCCATTTCAAAGAGAATTATGACATTCCTATACGCTCATAAAAATCTGCTGATAAAGATGCGTAAACTTCAAGATTAGTTATTCCAAAAATTTCGCTTGAGGATTAAACAGGGTTTGATACTTTAATTCCTTTCAGTTTTAACAATTATATTGAAGTTTTTGGCTTTTGTTTTTGAAACATGAGAACTTTTATGTAGCGAAGGAATCATATTTTTTTTAAAATAAATATAATTATATATATATATATATATATATATATTTTGTGAAATTTATATATCAACAAACCGTATTTATAAAAATGAGTAAAATAGAAAACGAAAAAGTATGCAGATCATTTCAGCTAGATTAAAAAAAAATATTTCAAAAATATTCTTTCAAATATTCGTTTCGTGCGCATGTGTAGACGTGGCAACGTCATCAAAACCCAGTCGATGAAATGCTAACGTGTGAAATGCGTCACAAAATAACCCTTCCAGTTTATCACAATTTTATATATATATATATAGATATATATACACCCACACACACATAATATTATATATATATATATATATATATATATATATATATATATATATATATATATAAAAGAATATAATTTAGGTATGCTATATTTAAGGTTAAAAGTGCTCAACATCGAGTAGAGAGCGTGTGTAAATATAAAAGCGGATACTGAGGTCAAGCAATTTGTCGCATCAAACAGACTGTCGCTGCTTGTAATGACCTCAGTATTTATTTATTTATTTAGATTGATAGATAGATAGATAGATAGATAGATAGATAGATAGATAGATAGATAGATAGATAGATAGATAAAAAAATTTGAATGACTTACCTTCCGGCTTCACAGGCACTGATCCACTCATCCGGATAAGATAAATCTACTGAATTTACTAACAGATATCACTTCTATTTTAAAATATGCTGTAAATAAAAAAAAGAAGTTATTATTAACTTTAAATAAATATTAAATTAATTCTATCATAAAAACATTTTAATCTGACATCTTCTAATCTAAAATTGTTTGTTTATATATATTGGATAATCTTACGGTTATAAGAAAGCATTGTCCGAAGAAAACTTAATTAATATTTTAAATGTTTCTCTTTATAGTTTATTAAATGTTAGACATTTAAATCATCGTAATGTCCAAAATTAATTATTGTATTTTTCGGCATGCATCATTATTTATTTTTATTCATTTACTTTTTATTTGTTTATTCATTTATTTATTTCATGTTTTACTTTGAGCACTTTATTTACATAAAACTGCTCGCCTTAATTGCGTTATCCTCTAGTAATTTACTAGTCAACTGGTTTTATTCAGCATAAGTTATCATTGTTATATATAGATACACACACACACACATAGGTTGCTGTTGTAGCTAAATCTCATGCCACAAACCCACAAAAGCCACCTTGTCCCTCTCGCTCTCACTGTCATTGGAACATCTTCCTGTGCCAGATCAATTTGCTGGTGGTGCTGACGGACGATGTCCTTCCAGTGGCTGCGTGGTTTGCTGCGATGTCGTTGTCAGTATGGCGTGTCGAACTTGTAGATGAGTGTGGTAGAGGAGGCCATCAGATCCTCACAGGACGTGACCGACCCAGCGACCACAGCGCTGTTAGGTCGTAGTCCCTGAGCTGAACACCAGGGAAGCAGACGCGCACTGTATCCTAGAAGTGATCAATGATGTAGTTGAATAATTCAGGGCGGCTACACAATCCTGGACGACGCAGGCAGCAATCAGAAATCAGCCGGAAATGTTTCCATTGATCTGCACGCAACTCTCAGTCCCGCCATAGAGCATGATTCTAACTTGGTGAAAAAGGATACATTGAGTAAAAAAAATGATGGGTACCGCTGTTCTAGTGTTTGAAACAAATAAAAACCTGTAGGTGCTAAATTTGGTGAATGCGGAAAATATTGACGAACTTCCCATTCTAATTATATTATTTTTTTCATAGATTTACCATAATTCCCAATGTATAATGCGCCTTCATCCATAATACACGCACGTAAAATTATGCTGAAAGTGAGGGAAAATGCTTCTACTCATGCATAATGTGCACTCCTTGTTTGGCAAACAAACCCTATAAATGGTATCTACCCAATTTCATTACAGCCAACGTTTCCTACTCCTATTTAAAAATGTTTTAAACAGAATAATATTATTCTAATTTAGTTTTATGATAATTCTTGTTTTATTTCACAGCAATTGTTTTAAGATTTTTTTATAGCAGTGCATAATACGCACCCCTGATTTTGCTTATTATTTTTAGAAAATAATGCGTATTATACATGGGGTATTACGGTATTTTGCAGAGTGTGCCTATGATTTTATTATGACACAAATAACTCCTTTTTCCGTTTACCAAAATCGGACACTTTCCATTCAATGCTTCGTTTATTCGCTCAAGTTGTCTGCAGTGATGGTCCCTCTATGTATCAACGGCTCGTAATGGACGACACCTTTCCCATGCCACCAAATACAAAGCAAGTATTTCTTTAGCTGGAATCCTAGTTTTGGTGTTAGTACTGGTTTCTCATTTTGTGGTAAGCAATGTCCTTTTCGTTTTTTGTTGATATTCCAAACCCATTTTTCATCACCAGCGACAATGACGCAAAAATGAAAGATTGGTATTTCTAGTTTAGAGACGGTTGCAGATAGTGGAAAGTTATGTTTGGTTCACAAACGAAAACTCATGAAGAACAAAAAGTTCTCTCTTTGCAAATTTTCCCAATTAAACATCGCAACACACTATAAACAAAGTACCTTAAGGTCGATAAGATGATAAACGAATTTTAGACGCAGTTAATTACCATTTAATCTTGGTCTTGTCTCACAATTCTTTGCGGCAAAATTCATCATTTATTTCCGATCGCATTTATTAAGGTATTTAATTAACAGAAAATATTTTATAGGATAAATAGCCCATTGAATAGATAGTGAAAGGTCCGGATAACACTAGACTGGTGTGCAAAACTTTTGGGATACCTTGGTTACTTAATTATTTTGTTAATTATAGCCCAAAATCCAGAGTCATAAGTAGTATTCTTTTCTTGTTACATATTATGGTCTTTGTGGAATAGAATGCAAGTTAATGCGGTATTATGGATGATTAAGCATCTTAAACAAATTGATGCTGTAAAAAGCCCATACAAAAATATTTGTCCACCAGAGAAAATTCCATCTTTCAGCTCTTTTCTTAAAAAAGTATTTTTTTTTCTTTAATTTCTAAAAAGTTATCTTTATTTTTACAGGAAGTACAAAACGTCAAAAGATGGAGTTAATAATTAGTGTTTCTGCATTTGGCTTGAATAATTGCCTCATTTTGATTTGGCATTGAATGGAACAAAGTTCAGATTTTCCCATTGGGAATTTTCTCGTATTCTTCTTGGCAGTAATCGCAAAGCTCTTGGAGATTGCGTGGTTTTCTTTGGCGTTCTCGTTTCTTCAGTTCCCGCCGCAATGCTTCAATGATACTGAAATCAGGACTTAGTGTTGGGCACTCTTCCAAAAGTTGAAAATCTTCATCCACAAGAAATCTTTTTGTTGTACAAAAATATCGGAATAGAAAATTGAAGTGGTCAAGAAAATATCTAACATGGAATAATGGAAAGTGGCAAAACGCAATCTTTAGTAATAAATATAAAGTAGAGTTACATTCTAAAACAGGAGAATGTGTAAGAAGACCAGTAGAAGAAACACCATCATGCTAAAAAAAAAAAAAAAAAATTCTACATCTTCGTAGTCTGGTAGAAAATTAGATCGTAATAAACTAATTTAGCTTTCGCTGTTGATGATTCCATCAACTTTTACCAATTTTCTTCCGTCATGGCTTTTCATGCAACCCCATACCATTAAGTGTTCAACACCAAATTTTACCGTATGATGTATCGTGAATAGTTTCTTTCTTCTATTGGTCTTCTCTTGTTTTAGAATGTAACTCTACTTTATATTTATTACTAAAGATTGCGTTTTGCCACTTTCCATTATTCCATGTTAGATATTTTCTTGACCACTTCAATCTTCTATTCCGATGTTTTTGTGGTTTATAATGTTTTTGACGAGGAGGCATGGTGGGATAATGGATAGCGTCTTGGATTGAGAAATCGGAGAGCCGAGTTCGAATTCCAGTCAGATCCATTACATTCAATTACGTGATAATACCCTTACGAAAGGGACGAGTCCTCTTCTTCCCCCCTCCCCCCGAGATATAGGTAAATAGTACAGACCGGATTCTCTAGCCTTGGATGGCAACTGGTCTACCGCAGAAAGAAATCGCAATCTACTGCGGGAAAAAATCTGCCTCGGCAGTCATGTATCGAAAGATACACGATCGCCTAAGCGTGTATCACGTATGGCACATGACTGACTGATTTTTTTTTTTTTTTTTTTTGCTACTGTTCAAGATTTTTTGGTAATAATCTGCGTAATGTGTCAACTGAAACCCCATTCTTAAGACTGTATTCACTAATCACTTGTCTGGCTGTTAATTTTGGATTGTCTACCGAATTTTTTATAATCTTTCTTTCATCTATATTGACTAACTTTTGTCAAAAGACGGTACTCTTTGCACTACTTCCAGTAATAGCAAACATCTTTTGTGTGGTTTGGACGCTGTTCAATATGATTTATTTTATTTTTTTCTTAATACTAATATAATATATGCGCACAATAAATGCACTTCAATATACCGTCTCCTGTGTTAAATGATATTTTATTTAATATGGGCTGTTTAAGCCGTTACACATGATCTCGCGCTAATCCATTTGAAACATCAATCTTCCCAAAGAATACCGGGATGAAGACACAGGAATTCTAAGTACCCCAAAGACACCACATTGGTCTTTGATAACGATTGCGATAGTCGAAAGTACACGAACAAAAATAGCAAAATATGAACTTCTGACAGTTTATCAAATACTCAACATCTCATCCGAAAATTGGAAAAATATAATAAAAAATGAAACAGGCAGAACTTGTCGGTTATTTTTAATTAAATTTCTTTGTATTAATACTTGCTGACTAAATATACCTTATATATAAACAGAGGGCATCAAAAGTAGGTATACAGTAAGTATTATACCAGTATTATAATAGTGGCTCTAGGATTCATTTAGTACTAGAATTCATTTAATTCATTTTATATATATGTATTGATACGTTTATATAATCAATACAATACGTTCTGTGTGCACGCTTTGTTTTTCATTACTGGATACCTACTTTTTCATCCCCTGTATATATATATAATTTAGGATTATGTCGTTTTACAAAATAATTGATTTCTTTATCATTATTCGATGGACTTTTGTTTAAAAATAATAAAGAAACATTTAATTTAGTTTTTTTTTGTTTTTTTTTTGTGTTTTTTTTCAAAATTTCACCCCAACACGAAATCTTTAAAATGTATAAATATGTATAAATATACTATGACTTTCTGGAACCTTCTACAATTTTATGGAACCTTCTACAATTTTTTGTTTATTTGTAAGTTTGTATATCATGCTATAGCTATAAACTGTTAAATGCGTTAAAAATATATAATTAGCAAATTGACAAATTCTTCAAGTTTGAAATTTTTGTTTCTTTGTAATGTTGTATGTTATGCTATAGCTATAAATTTGTAAATGTGTTCAAAAAATTCCTATTCAATTGCATCATTTGCAAGGTGAAACCATGTATCAGGAATAGTTCATTTCACAGTTGCCCAGAAGATAGTTCGAGATGTCACTGAAACGCAAGAAAAAAAATGAGATATGCGTACCAGATATAGTAAAACGTCTCGTAATAGTTCACTTTAGAACATGAGAAAAATGTTTTAATGCTTTCAACTAAGGAGAAACTTTGAATTACAAACATTAATGAGGAAAAAAACACAAAAACATGAAGAAAAATTAAATTCTATGTTAAGAAAAGCATGCAAATCCAATGGAACCTCGGTTCACGAATTTAATTCGTTCCTGAAGCCCGTTCGTAACTCGAAATGTTCGTAAATTGAAACTATTTTTCAGTAGTAATCAATGTAAAATGGATTAATCTGTTCCTGGTCACAAGATCATTGCTTATTTAAACTTTAACAACAGTACTTTGTGCATAAAACTAATGAAAAATCAATAAATTGTGCATAAAACTAATGAAAATCATTAAATTTAAGGAAAAAAATAAATAAACCCAATACTAAACAGATAAAACACTTCAATTTTACTGTACATGCGTGTAGGAGATTTGATGACGTAAGTGGAAGAGGAAGGAAAGAGATGTTATTGTTTGGAAAAGGGAAGGAAAGACATGATCATCTCTTTATTTATAAGAATAGTATAGATCGTTAATTTTACCATATGAAACTGAGTAGGAAGAGACAATATCATCATCATCATCATCATCATAGAGACAATATCATCAACAATTGTTTTTCTCTTAACTTTTCTTTTTTCCTTAACATGCGAGCTTTCTTTGGAGCCATGACTGAGTAATAATGAAAAGAGAAAAAAAAAGACACAGTACAATAAAATTGGTAAAAGAAAATCGCATCACAACACACGAATGTATACAACGCGATGGTCGACTAAGAAATGATTCTGTTCGGGTTAACTCGGTCGGGCTCGGTTTGGCTCGGTACGGCTCGGTTCGACTCGGTTCGTCAATGTTGTTCGAGAACTGAAATTTTGTTCGATAACCGGGGCATTTTCATTTCGAATATTCCGTTCGAAAGCCGATTTGTTCGACACGTGAGACGCCGAGAACTGGGGCTGCACTGTATAGAAACTAAATTTTACCAATGGATTTTTCATCCATTCTGTATGATTATATCTCAAATACCAAACACGCATGCCCATCAGATGAATTCCCAACCTGTCACGTTTCTATCTTGTCGCGATATCTCTAATGCTTTTCTTTTCGATCTAATCCCTCATATAAGTGCCACCTCCCGACAGTCTCTTCAACTGAGAAGAGCGCGAGTTTTAATAAACAATTTATTGAAACTAAGCAGATTTCATCGCTCAATAAGCTGGGTTTTCTTTGTCAATATCTGATGTTCAGTACAGGATAGATTTCTCTATTTATGAGTGAAAAAGGGTACATATTAAAAGTTGTAGGGGAATGTGGCAAGAGAAAGAACGAACGAACGAAAGAAAGAAAGAAAGAAAGAAAGAAAGAAAGAAAGAAAGAAAGAAAGAAATGTTTTGTAAATAGGTATCGATTATTGAGAGAAAGCGAAAAAATATATAAATAAAACCATTAACGAATAACAAAATAAATTCAAATAAAATTGACAAATATGCTTTTTATGATGTTGAAAAAGAGATTGTAATTTTTTAAAAGTAAGGTAAAAAGAAACGTGTAAACAAAAACAAAAAGACGTAAGAGAAGGAAAAAAGAAAGAAAGAAAAACGAAAGAAAGAAGAAAGAAAGAAAGAAAGAAGAAAGAAAGAAAGAAAGAAAGAAGAAAGAAAAAGAGGGAAGAAAATTTAAATGATACAGAAAGAAAGAAAGAAAGAAAGAAGACTAGATGCTACAGAAAGAAAAAAGAAAGAAAAAATCTAAGTGATGAAGAAAGAAATGTAGGAAAGAAATACTAAGTGATGCAGAAAAAGAGAAAGAAAAAAGAAAGAAAGGAGAGAGATAAGTGACATAGAAAAAAGAAAAAGAAAGAAAAAGAATGCCTAAGTGACAAAGAAAGAAAAGAAAAAAATGACTAAATAAAACGAAGAAAGAAAAAGTTAAAAAAAAAACTGAGAAAGAAAGAATGAATGAATGAGTCGAAGAAATGAAAAAACTAAGAAAAAAGAAAATATAAGATAGAAAAATGTCTAAGTGATAAAAAAAAAAGAAATACTAACTGATGCAGAAAGGAAGAATGAATAAGGGATAAAGAAAGAGGAAAGTAATATTTAGAAAGAAAGAAGGAAACGAAAGAAAAACGATCACTTTTCTCTCCCTCGTCTCTTCTCTCTCTCTCTCTCTCTCTCTCTCTCTCTCTCTCTCGATATAAATGATCTGTTCATAGAGGATAGTTTATAAAAGTGAAATTATCTGTATGTCTGCTGCAGCGGTTAATTCTTCATCTTTGTGATCGGTGGATGCGTTGATTCTATCTAAAAAGGGAGTGGCCATTTGTGATGAACCCAGGAAAAGTAACAAACTACGTCTGGCTTGATCGTTATGGCGCGGCGCCAGTAGTGCGAAAAGGTGACAGAACAGCAAATCAAATTAAAGAAAACAAAAATAAGATGAATAAAATAAAGCAGCAATAATAATGTTAGTCGGAAAGGACTGGCCAATGGTATTGGAAGCGAGGAAGCCGAAAACAACTGAAGAGAAAGGAGCTTAGGTAGGGCGGGAGGGAGAGTCCCCTCCACCCCACCCCGAATTGGTGTAATGAAAGAAATATAAATTGGAGTCAAGGGAAGGACACGGGCGAGGGGATAAAAAGAAAAGAAAAGAAAAAAAAAACTGAACGCCGTATGTGGCTTCTTCCGCAGACAGTATTGATCTTGAATAAATAAAATAAGGACTTTTTCGTCACGACGGGAAAGTAAGCGAGTCTTAACGACCAAATCAGGGAGATATATGACCTGGCTCGCATTTTTCACGTCTTCTCCACTTGTGTCTTAGGCACACAAGAACGCGCATGCGTATGGAGCCGATGGATTGGAAAAAAAGACATTTCTCTCCCTTCCTTTCTCATTCAGTGTTTTCTATTTCCCAAAGTTAATACTGTGTACCGTATTGGTAACAGCTGGTACATGTCTAATGTATCCACAGGAGGATAAAATATCAAACAGAATAAAATAAAGAAAAATCAAAAGACAGAAGAATGATACTTTAACGGGGAAATAGAAAAGAATGGCGATAAATTCGAGAAGGAGAAACGTATATCAAAGATTTGCTTGGACTTGTAAATTGAATGTTTGGAGTGTAACTCTGTTCTTGCCAATAAAGAGTTTTATTATTATTTCTTGCTTCTAAGAAGTTATTTTTAATAGCAATTCGGTGGAACCGATTAAATAAATAGGCTTATTCATTCATAATCACAGCCCCTGTACTAAGGAAAGAAATGCGGAAATTTTATCAACCTTTATCACACTTTTGTTATACAAAAAGTTTATTCTGCGACTGAAGGTGACTCTGATCCGTGAACAATAGTGTATCTGAATTTTATAGCTGTGTTGTTATATCCTGTTATGGAAATACAAAACAACTTTAAGTGAAATTAATAATTAGGAGGCAATTGAGAGGACTTGGAAAAGAATGTAGTAAAAGTAGAAAGTATCTGTCTATATTTTTGAGATGAGGTATTATGTACACTATTTACATTATTCGGACTATTGTACTCATCTTTGTCACCATATTTATCACAACATTTCGGCCGTTGTACGCTATGGCCTTCTTCAGGTGGCTGGAATGACGAACTGAACCCTTTATTTCGCTTAATGTTCTAGTTCCACGTGTCATGTTTAATGGATGTCAGTTATCAGTTATCTCCTGCTAATTCCCCTCTGAAAGTTCTCCACTGCCTTAACCGGATATTGAACTCACAGTCTTTGGGTCCTGTCACTGGATCTAACTAACTTTATGCATTGTGCCATGTTACCCCGGTGAGAGAAATAAAGGGTTCAGTTCGACATTCCAACCACAACGGCCGAAACGTTGTAATAAATATAGCGACAAAGATAAGTAGAAAGTAATATTAATAATGCAGTTTACTAGAGGTTAAGAAGATCTAAGAGTTTAGTGCAATCATTTTCAAATTGTTAATATAGAAACAGATTCTACTCAGTAGGGAACTGACCAAAAATCATTCATATATATATATATATATATATATATATATATATATATATATATATATATATATATATATATATATATATATATATAGTGGACTCCGTCGTTGATCGACACGGGCTCTCTACCCACGCCTACTCAGGCCACTCAGTTCCCAGGAAGCGACAACCTGCATATGATTTGATTTATAGTGGTGAAGGTCTTGTGAAGAACAAACCACACTTTTTGAAGAGCCGAATACAGAAACCTAGTGCACCGTGTGACACAAGGTCCCCAAACGACCCTCCGTTTTGAATTGAGTTGTCCTACTCCTAGACCAAGGCTATATTTAATTGGGAGGAGAAGAAGAGGGTATTAGAACGTAAGTGAATGTAACAGATCCGACTGGAATTCGAACTCGGCTATCCGATTCCTTAATCCAAGCCCCTATCCATTACTCCACAGTGCTTCCTTTCTTTATATACAAGTGATAGAATTTTGGGGGATTAGAATTGGCTAGGATTCTTCTAGACGCGTTGAATTAATATAATGATTATTGTAATCCCCCAAAATTCTATCACTTGTATATCTTTGCTTGACCCAGCTAATGCTCTGCAATGGACCGACTAAGGGGAAGGAAGACGTTGCACTTGGAGCACAACCCGTTGGGTTTGAGTACTTGGATGAGTATCACCACGGAATTTGTGAGTAGCGGCGCTATATCAAGTCTAGTCAGTTTCTTCTTGGTCACCGTTGGTCCAGTGCTATGAAGCTTGCATTGTATTGTATTCTACTGATGAGTCCCAAATAGAACGAAACAGATGTCCAGTGTTTTGCACATTCTGTTGAGGATTCTTTATAATGTATCTATGTGTGGTTATTTTTTTTATTTATTAATCAAACAGATTTTATCAGATAAACGTTATTTTTAAGGGGATACCCATATTTGAGTAGACGCTCTGTTTATTTATTAAACAGTATATTTATTTGTTTTCATCTACCGAACATTCGAGAAATGCTATTCGACTTTGCCTGATCGGCGGTGAACTCTGTGGTCGAGTCGGTCGAAAGCACGTCGGATCTAATGACGGTTTCTCCTGCAAAGTGTGTGTGGGGGGTTCGCAAGTTCTAATCCTGAGAGAGAGAGCATATATTTTCGTCTTTAGTAAGATTTCTCGAATATTGAGGCCGATAGGGGAAAATGAATATACTGTTTAATAAATAAACCCAGCGTCTAAACAAATATGTGTATCCACTAAAAATAACTTTTAAGTGATAATATATGTATGTATATATATATATATATGTGTGTGTGTGTGTGTGTGTGTATGTTTGTGTGTAAGTAAATATTGGTACATCGTTATAAATGTAAACAAAAGAAATATTTAATATTACCCAGTGCTGGATTTAAATATGAGCTGCAGCCCAGGGGGCCCATGTCTATAGGGAGCTCCAAGGTCTCTCTAGTCTTCGGTCAATGATTAAAATAATGATATAAGAACAGAGGAGATTTGTTTATTTCCAGATTTAATAGGGCTCCTTTGAATTAATTCAAAGCAATTTAGAGTATTTGGGACTCTCTAGCTGGAGTGGTTCTTTAAAATTTGATGGGGTCCCATGTAGATATTGATGCATCTTTTTATATGCATATAGATTTTGACGTAGCAAGGCTGTAGCAAGTAAGAATTTTTCTTCTCTATAATATTTATGTCTTTCAGATGCTTTGCTAGTAAATTTGAATACTATAATTTCAATGTCATACAGTCACTTAATTCTAGATGCATTCCCGTAGGATGTATAGTTCAGATAAAAAATATCATGAAATTGCTAATTAAATAACTTGGATAAGTAACAAAATCATTAAAGATTTTAGTTGAAGAGTTTCATGTTTTAGACCGACAAAAACATCATTTAAATATATATTTTTATAGACACGGGGAAGGGAACACACGTAATGAAGAGGCCTCAAAATTCTATTACGCCAGGTGTCTTTTAAACCCTAAATCCGGCCGTGATATTACTGCTTGTCTAATTAATAATATAACTCCATATTTGAATAATTTATATGAATTATTTGAATTATATTTTTGCCTTTGCGTTTCTATACGTTCCATAATCAATAAAATAATTCTTATCAGAAGTCCAGACGAGCAAGTAATCAAGAAACACAGAACTGACATCTGATACGTATTGAGGGAGTTTATTGTTTTCAGATATATATATATATATATATATATATATATATATATATATATATACATATATATATATATATATATATATATATATATATATATATATATATATATATATATATATATATATATATATATATATATATATATATATATATATATATATTTATATATATATATATATATATATATATATATATATATATATATATTATGAAATAAAAATGACAATAGAAAACTGGTAATTGTTGACGCGTTTCGTCCAATGTGGACTTTATCAAAGCAAAATATTTTACCAGTTTTCCTATTGTCATTTTTATTCATAAATATTGTCTTCTCTACCGATTAAATCGGAGAGAATATATATATATATATATATATATATATATATATATATATATATATATATATATATATATATATATATATATATATATATATATATATATATATATATATATATATATATATATATATATATATACAAATCTACAAGTGGTAAGAATCATCCAAAGGAGGCCTTTTTTTTATAGAAATATTTAAAATTTTAATGCATCATTTTTTAATTATCTGGGTGAATTTATGTAATAAAATGTATATGTCAGAAGAGGCAGGTAAAAATTATCTGACGAAATAAACCTATTACCATTTTTAATGTGATTTTAAGTGTTTTTTTTTATTTTTTGCTATGAATTCTCTCCATCCATTTATTTATCTATCTATCTATCTATCTATCTATCTATATATATATATATATATATATATATGCATACATATATATATAAATATAAAAGTCAACATTTACACACGCTCTATCTCTGATATTGAGCACTTTATCCCATAAATATAGCACACCTTAAGACTATATTTCTTCATATATATATATATATATATATATATATATATATATATATATATAGATAGATAGATAGATAGATAGATAGATAGATAGATATAACTGGGATAAAGATCTTATATACATAGGTAATTATAATTCATATTCAATACCGAATTTCTAAATTTTAATGTTCATTTAGTGATATATTCTATATTCAATCTTCTCAATGGGATATTTTCTTCTTCTATGTGCTGTATCCCTTCAGGACGTCGCCGATCATGGTTCTCCACAATTTCCCTGTCCTTTGTAAAATTTGTCTTTTTAGTATCTCTCCTAAACCCTGTTCTGTCAACCATTTTAGACAAACTCGTTAGTTAGTTTATGCGCTCTTTCCTGCTGACCTGTTTGCCTTGTCCAGTGTGTGTCAAATTTCTAAGCCCGCTTTCCTCATTACGTACCCTAGACATTTCAACTGTCTCTTTCTGATTTTAACAGTAAGTGTCCTTTTTGTTTTCCTCTAAAATTTCGCAGTTACTCACATGAACGGTCCACATTTTTGTAGCTTTGTCTATTCATCATCCACTTCTATATAGGAGAAATATATTATTACATAACAGTTTAGTAGTTTTGTTTAAAATAGAAATATTTTGCTTCAAAAACTGTAAAGAACTAAAACAAATACACAAATTCATTTTTATAGGAACTTTATAGAAATATCCTTTTTCCTATTGTCTGATGCTGTAAGGCGTTATTCAAATTATCGCTACTCAGTTACAGGCTTCATCAAGTTTAGGCCAGAAATATATTCAGTGATATATTTCTGCTCGTAAGAAATAGTCGTACAAACCTCCAGTACATTTTCTTGATCCAGTTACTTTAAAATATACACACCTAATGTAATAACTGTATGCGTGTAAATAAAAAAAAATCATTTGTAACTATCTCATCGTATATATGTGTATATACGACTTTCCATTTATCCAAGTATGTATTGTATACGACCCCAATGGGAATTTCATTTCTTTATTTCGTATCTGTTTCCTGATTTCCGGTGAAAGTTTAAATATAAATTGTACAATGTCCGAGTAATTTCAGCTTTCATAAATCATTATCAAATAATCTTTGTTTTTTGTACTATGCTTCATCATTTCCAAAAATCACGTCTTGATGCGTCGTGTCGAGTTTTTTTGTTTTTTTTTTTTGTTTGCTTTTTTTCTTGTTATCGCATCTTTACTTGTCTCTTCGTTCTGTCGTGCTGATTTTTTTCATCGTTTGTTCCTTTATTTATGAAATCCTTTAATTATGTTTATTCCTAAATTCGATAACATTTTATTAATGTCGGGATATCGCTTTCTATGCTTAGTGCTTCTAATGTTTGTAGTGTTGTTTTTTTTTATATAGTTTATGTGATAAACTTGATTCATTTTAGAACATGCGGAATTAAGGAATGTAGTTCGTGTGAACACTTTCCATAGAGATAGTGATACAGCAACAAGAGGCTCTGGAGGAAAGGTATTGTAGTATAGAAAATAATTCGTCGCTCACAAGGATGCGGAGACACATTTGGTCTCTATTGAAACGGGAAGGTGAAGACTTGGAAGATTCTGGTCATATCTGACAGCAGAACTCCATTATATAGGATTTCATACCATATCTTATAGCATGTAAGATTCGTGTAAGGATGCTAGTTATACCACGTATACGAAGCTAACTGGATAAATAAAATTAGGGAGATTATACTAAAGATAAACAGAATTATGATATTCAGTCTGTAGGACGCAGGTTTGGTTTGTTTTGTTTTACGGCATATCAACCTCTATGGGTCATTTAATACCGACAATTTTTTTTGTTCCTGGTAATATTTTTGTTTTGTCAAAAATCTATTTCTGGTAATAATTATCCCTCGAAATTGTGTAGCTGGTAATATTACTTTCAAAAACTGGTAATATTTTTTTTTCAAAAATGTATTGCTGGTAATAGTTTTTTTTTCTTTCAAAAAATTATTTCTGGTAATAATTTTTTACAAATACTTCTGGTATTAAAACCTATTTTTACACATTTTCTAATGCTTTTTACCTCAGTTTTGGGGTTAATTATTTGCATAATTGCTCTCCTCCCCTACTTAACTTACAGTGGTCACAATTCACCCCTGAAAATCCAAAATGCACCCTCTGGGTGTAAATTTCACCCCCTGGTGAGAACCCCTGTTCTAGGACATATAATGAAGAAAGAAAGCTTGCAAAATTTGGCATTTACAGGATATATTGAAGGTAAGAAGGGCAAAAGGAAACAGTAAGTAACCTACCTTATGTAAATGGATGACTGAACAGTGACTGGGAGGAATAGTAAGGAGATAAACATGACATGGTTAAAAAAAGGATAGGAAATTGTGGAGAGCCAATGAATATAACACATAAAAAGAGAAAAGAAATTATTAGGGAATCAAGTTACTATTTACATTTTGTCTTGTCATTACTTTGGTAACAGGTCAAACAATTTCTGTTGCAAGCTGAAAGTGAGTTGTCATATTTTCACATTGAATAGAGAACAAATAACCCATTGAAGTGTTTATATGCCGTAAAACAAAACAAAACAAACCAGGAATTCCCAACCTTGCTTGCCCCATGCACCATTTAGCCATTTGTCAGAATGCCATTTCCCCTCTTTTTCAAGGTGTCAGGCCAGATAAGCCAAATTCTATAATTGCTCTCCTCTCATTAAACATACTGTGTTTACAATTCAGCCCTGAAAATCTCAAATTCACCCTCTTTCATTTGAATTGATAAAGTTCATCAGAAGTCGAAACGCGTCGGCTAAAATAATTTTTCATTTTTTTTTTCATATTGTCTTTTTACAGATATATACTTTAGTTATATATGAATATTTACATATGTATCTATATAATATATATTATACATAATATTATTTCAATTTTTTAGGTATATTACCAAAACAAATACACATATTCAGTCACCACTTTATATTAACTAGAAAGACCCATGAATAGTTTGCAGTTTTCCTATTTTAATTTTTTGAGTATTTTAATTCTTAAGTTAATGACTGAATGAGCTCATAGCGAGTTCTATGACAATAGAATATCCGTAGAAATTCTCTGATCGCATCGTTAAATATTTGAGCTTAACAACTTTAATAAAATACTGCAATAAGGATAATAAATATGAATGTTGGTCGTTATTTTAAAAAGTGAGCACAAACGAAAAGATTTGAAATTAACAACTTTTTTCCATTTCACTGAAACAGCCATTAAACAATTCTTTCTTTCTTTCTTTTTCTCATTGAAACCAAGTAGTGTCTTTTCTCCTCTCTCCACACAATGAAAATAGAATAATCCATTATTTATGAGGTATTAACAGGAGACGTTAAATTCTGCTATCTCTTTGTCTTTCTTTTTCAAAATGAAACCAAATAATGTCATCCCTCTTTTTCCACGTTTTCAAAACGGAATTGTCCATTATTTATATTTTTTTTACTTGGCACCCAGTAGAAAGCATAATAACATTTAGTGGACTAGAGAAGTCTAATTTCTGAAAAAAAAAACCTGTTTTAAGAAAAAAATCTTCCTAAAACCAGATCTTCTTCTGATTCATGTTACACAAATTCCACCAATGTCTGGATGTGAACGCTGCGAAACCCAAGACTGAACTAAAAATTCCGTCAACTGCGCATCGGCTCCGCACATAGCTTCCGTTTTACTTACACACTCTAAGAAAAATACAATCGAGAATTTCCATCCAATAGCATCCACTCTAAAGAAACAAAATAAAAATTGGAGCCGATCTGAGCCTAAGAAAAGGACATAAAATCCCATCAAAGGAACATCTCCCATCTCCAAAGACAGCTCACCAAAGGCTGTTGCCGCAGTAAGTCACAACTCCCCATCCCCCCCACCTACTACCGTATGCCTCTGCAGACTTTTACAATTCTACTGATCTCGTTCTTTCACTGAGAGACATTTACACCAATTTACCATTTGTTGTATTTTTGGCAGGGCGTAACGTTCGTGCACACTAAGGAAGAGTGGAACAAATACAATTATAATAGGAGGCTGCTAGTTTTGTCTTGATATATTCATTGATCTGTCAGATTCATTTGGTTTTCTGAGGTTTCTAGGGTTCGGTAGAACATTATACACTTGAGAGTGTAATTTTCATGCCAAAACCTGAAGTTTGATAATGAATTAGAGTTGAGAATATACGATTTCCATTAAGTCAAAACTATAAGTGTTGAATAAATTTAGTTTATTCTTATTGCAATATAACACCAATTTATTAATTTAGTAGTAGATCTGGAGAAAGGTTATTACTAAAATTAATAAAAGAAAATGCAGGAAGGAATAACAATTGGAAAGAAAGAAACAAAGAAAAAAAACAAGTGAAACGGAAAAAGAATAACAAATATAATGAAGTGAGGAAAAAAATGCAGCTAGAAAGAAAGAAAGAAAGAAAGAAAGAAAGAAAGAAAGAAAGAAAGAAAGAAAGAAAAAATAACAAAAATAAGGAAGGAATAAAAACTGGAAAAGGAAAAAAGAAAGAAAAATAAATGGAAAAAAAGAGGGATAACAAAGAGAAAGAAAGACAAAAAAATGAAAGAAAGGATGGGAGCATGATGGAAACAAGGTATAACAAGGAAAAAAAAGAAGAAATAACAAGTGGAAAGAAAGAAAGAAAGAAAGAAAGAAAGAAAGAAAAAGAAAGAAAGAAAGAAAGAAAGAAAATTGGAAAGCATGAAACAAGTGGAAAGAGTGAAGAGACAAACGAAAGACAAAAAGAAAAAAGAAAGAAAGAAAAATGAATGAATGAAAACAAATATAAAAATATGATAACTGAAAAGAAAAAGAAAGAAAGAAAGAAAGAAAGAAAGAAAGAAAGAAAGAATGAACCGGTATCTGTGAACATTGACTGACACTAAACTGGATAAATCAGTAATTTGTGTATAATCTACGCTGATAAAAAAAAGTAAAAGAAAATACAGCCAATAACTACGGCATGTGAAGAATGATGGCGGATCTTGACGGAGAGAAAAACGGATAAAATGAATCGATCAAGATTATGAGAAAAAAAGAAAGAAAATGAAAAGCTAAACAAGAAGAAAAAAGTAATCGCTGCCCAATTCTTTTTCTTTGTTTTTTTTTTGTTTTTGTTTTTTTGGGGTTTTTTTTTTGTTCATGGTCTATTCATATCAGGAAATGAGAAGCTAATATTCAGCCCATTGCCAGAACAGCTGGTGACCATCAAACGACCGCGAGAAAAATTGATGATCAACGTCCGATCGATGGCTCTTATAAGTCTGCCATCGATCCGATCGATTATCGATTATTGTATAAATGAATACAATTATCCGCGAATGGAAATGCAGTGAACAATTCTGCTTTCGCTGAAAAAAACATGAGCCTAGCAGGACAAGAGAATAAATTAATCGTCCTCAACAACACCCAGAAATGTTTCATAATAATAAAAGATTGTGGCAAGCAGTGGTCTGGGCAAGCTATCATGAATGATATACGAATCAGTTGATTCTAATGTTTTTTCTTTTTTTTTTTTTTCGCTGAAGACGAGCTGAATGAAAGACTTCTCTTTTTTAATACTTCACCTTGTAAATATTTATATACATGGCACACTTTAAGATCTAATATTTCCATGTTCATTTTTTACTTAATTAAAGAGAAATACAGATCGTCGTCGACTTACGACCACGATTGGTTATAATCAACATATCCTAAATCGATCTGGTGGTAAATCGGTCTGTTATAACTTTTGCAATCCTTTTTATCTTACTTTAGTCATTATTGTAATTGTTTTTTTTTGTTTTCTTTAATTTTTATGGTTTCTTTACGGTTGATATCATTTGTATAATCTCTATTCACATTGCTTTATTTCTTATTTTTACGTTGCTCAGTTTCAAGTCAAGCTGTACACTAAAGCGCAATTGAATTAATTAATATTTGTTAAACGTACAAAAAAGACAAAATACAGATGAAAAAAAAAACGGAAAATATTTTAGTTGCAAAACATACTAAAATATATATGTATTGTCGTACACCAAACACTACCAGACGAAGAGCAGTCGTGGACAGACATCAAGGCATACCAATTCGCTGACGTGGTCGTAAATTCGAACAGTCGTAAGTCGTCGACGACCTGTAAAAGATTCGGATGTTTTATATTTTGAATTACGTCCCTTTATATTATACCAGAACATTACCTATTCTATTGTAATAGACTCTCCCACAGTAGTAGTAGCAGTGGCCAGTTGAGCTCAGTGGAGTTGAGTGAGTCAGTCGATGTCGGACATTGAAGTATCAACCATCACAACTAGATTGCTGCGTCATTAACACTTATTTCAAGTTCCTAACGTTTTGTACGTCGGGCCCTTTTTAGGACCGACTTAGCGAAATACAAGCCTCCACTGTGAAAACTACTCTACAACACTTTACTTCGCATCCAATAAGCAAGGTCGATGATAATGGCTTCATAATGAATAGCAAACAATATTGAGTGAGAAGTTCGCATTCATATTTATTCTTACAGGGCAGAGGGATGATAACGTATTTTGTCACAGGACATTTTTTTCGCAAAACAGCTTAGATTTCTTAAGTGGCTACATGATTCGTTCTGTTTCATGAGTAAAAAAAAAAATAAAAGACAATTCTTTTGATATCAATTTTACTTCAGGGTGTAATAATAAGTAGGCTTATGACCATATGAAACGCCGGTTCTCCTCCGATTACAGAAGTTAAGCAACGTCGAACTTGATCAGTACCTAGATGGGTGAACTCTTGATGCTGTCTATTTGTTTATGCGATTGGTGTAATGGATAACGGCACTGACAAGTATTGAACTCACAGTCTTTGGGTCCTGTCATTGGATCTAACTAACTTTATCCACTGTGCCATGTGCCCTTGAGGACACATGGCACAGTGGATAAAGGCGGTGGAGAACGTGGAGAAGGGAATTAACAAAAGATAACTAATAACTGACATCCATTAAACATGGCACGTGGAACTAGAACAGTCTACCCCAGTGAGCGAAGTAAAGGATTCAGTTCGACATTCCAACCACCTGAAGAAGGCCAGAGCGTACAACAGCCGAAATGTTGTAATAAATATGGCGACAAAGATGAGGACAATAGTCCGAATAATGTAAATAGTGTTTTTGTTTCTTGTTGTTTTTATTTTTTTATATCAAAACATGGGGAAATAAGGTTTATACAACATACTTTACAGTTTCTCAAACTTTTAACCTTATTGTTAACAAGTTTTACATGTACCAAGTAACTTAACACGAACTAGATGAATAATTTGTTCTAGCATTTATCTAGCTTCGTTCACTAATTATAAAAAGTGACTTCATTATATCCGATGTGATCCGATATTCTTTAAATCGAGCGTCGTTAAATCCAGGTTTTATTCACACATCTTCTAAAGGCCAGGCACGCAGGTGATTGCTATGTCACAAGATCATCGAACATTTAGGAAATTATATCAGAATATCTTTTACCTTCTAGTATGCATGAACGGTACCCAGGTTAACATTAGCATCATTCTTTATGATGTTGCAATTTTATTTTCTGTCAACGTAGTTAATGTTTTCTTCTGCTATTTTTCAGATAATTTCATGATTCTAGTTTTTTCTAGGCTAATTTTTTTCTAAATTCTTGAGATGCCTTTTGCAATCTTCAAGGGATAGAAATTTTGTAACAATCGAAGGAAATGATTACCCGAACGCTAGTGAATAAGACAGATGAGTGAAAAATTACGAACCAAGTAGTAAAAAATTTTTCCTAGTCATCAAAGAAGCATGTGATCAGTCTAGAATTATCCTGATGGAATATTACACCCGGTTTTCTATAAAATGCTCTCCGATTTCCAACTTCCCATAAATCAGTACATCTTCTATATAATAAATGCAAAAATATCTGTCACACTTTTTCAATTAAAGGAACCCAACTCTCTAACTTCCAATATCACCTTTATCTTCTTCTTCTTCTGTATAATAAATGCGAAAATGTGTGCGTACCACACTTATTCAATTAAAGGGACACAAATCTTTTTCAACAGATTTATCTTCTGCATAATTAATGCCAATATCAGTGTGTTACACTCTCATTAGCTCAACTCATTCTTTTAAATACTAAATGATAATATCAGTGTTAGTGTGCCACACTTTTTCAATTAAAAGGACACAACTCTTAATTGTTCATCTCCTTCTATGTAATAAATGCCAATGTCACTGTGTCACAATTTTTCAATTAAAGGGACATAATTCTCAATAGCTCATCTACTCCATTGATCTTTTTAAAGGTAAGTTTAAATATTAATGGAATACATAAATGTAGCGATCAATTTTAAGTTCTTCTGTAGTTTATTGTTGGTATCGCATCTACTCCTCCCTACCTATTGTGATGAAAGCCCAATCTAAAGCCCTTCTAGGAACTAGTTTAAATGCCGCCTGATAGGGCGGCTTTTAAGCTAAATCAGAATATCTCATACTTTTCAGTCAGGTGTGAAATGAAATGAAGTTTTCAAATGCCACTTATTGAAAAACGATAGACTTTTTAAGAACTTTTATTTCAATCCAATATTTATAATAATATGTTTAATAACTATAATATTTTACTTATTTATAATATCAAACTTAATATTTTATTGTCTATAATAATATTCTTAATAAATGCTTATAATATACTTAATAAATCCTTATTTATAAGAATATACTTAATAAATGTAATATTTTACATCCAATTATGTTTTTAACAAGGCTATAGTACAAGTTGTTAAAAATATATTCAAACTACTTTTTAATCGAGTTCGCCCTAAGCAAGACAGAAAAGGCAGTAAAACCACTATGACGCAACAAGTTAGTGGGCGTGGAAGAATTAGAAAACAGAAACGTTACAAAGGAGCGAGAGCAATAAAAGACTAATGTGTGGCAGTAATATTCAAAGTAGTGACGAATGGTAAACTTACAAAAATGTAAGATAGATTCTGGAGAGACAAATTGTCTAGCACAACACAGTCAATCAACTTTCTTATCAGCTGATCTAGTAATGGATCCAATATAGTTTGTCCTCTTCGTGTCATCGAATAATATTTTCCCCAGAAGACACAATGAGTGATTGTCTTGGAGGTTAGCATCAGCCATGCTGATGGAAGGCAGAAAGGGGTCTCTGAGAGGATTACTAGAGAGCAGTGTAGTTCTGGAGGCGTTAAAATTAACAAGCCAACATTTGCCCCAGTTAGCAACAAACATAAGCTCATTTTGGATATCAACTGCTAATTTGACAATATATATAAATATATATATATATATATATATATATGTGTGTGTGTGTGTGTGTGTGTGTGTGTGTGTGTGTGTGTGTGTGTGTGTGTGTGTGTGAAAAATATATAGAAAAAAGGAAATAACTCGTTAGGTAAATAATCCAAAGTTCTTTAGTATTTTTGTTATTATTTTAAAAAAAATAGTGCTCGATACAAAAGTAGAGCATAAATATAATTATTTATTTAAAAATATGATTCTAACACGCTACATAAAAGTTCTCATGTTTCAAAACAAGAGCCGAAAACTTCAATATAATTATTTGAATTAAATTGAATTAAAGTACTAAGCTCTGTTCAATCTTCAAGCGAAAAGATTAAAAAAAAATCGCTTGAAGATGGAACGGAGCTTCTGTTTCATGCTTGAACGCAATCTTCAGACCTGAAGATCGCGTTCAAATATGAAATAGACTCGGTGTTAAACTCAGTGTCTACGTATATATTTTCACACGCTCTATACCTGATCTTAAACACTTTTACATATAAATATACCATGTTTTAAAACTATATCTATCTATCTATCTATCTATATATATATATATATATATATATATATATATATATATATATATAAATTTAATTAGAAAACAGACAGCCTTAATGGTCCATTGATTATATTTTATTTCCCCAGGAAGATGGTTTTTTCCTGGTTCCTCAGATCACAATTCCAAGCATAAAAAATGGTTTTACATTTACGTATTATTTTTATACACTTTTGAGGGGTAGTTTTAAGTTGATGTAAGGTTATAGAGAGTGGAAAGAGGAGGACGACAGACATGGTCGAAATAAGAGAAGGAAGGGAGAGATAATATAATAATAATAATAATTTAAAATCTATTTTTGTTAAAATACTTAAGAGTAAGGGAGGGGGTTGAGGTCAAGACATTGACCTATTTAATAAGTCATCTCACAGGAAACGAGAAAAAGAGAAAGCGAATGTAGAAGCAGGGGTGTGAGGGAAAAGTGGGGAAAGAAGAAAAGGAAGAATAAATTAACATATATATGCATATTGCGGTTAATTTAAAAAAACACAGATTGATATATTTTGCAGTTGACGTTTGACATTAATTTATCGAAATCGAAAAAAATTATAAAGTAATATTGAAAAAGCATATTGAATATATATATATATATATATATATATATATATATATATATATATATATATATATATATATATATACGTATGTAGACAGAAAGAGAAGTAATTACCCTGAAAGCAAATCTGGTTTCTTTTATGTAACAGTTACATTTTGAATAAATAATATATTGTTTTTCTCTGAAACGTCTTCATACATCAGACTTTGTCTAATGGTATTGAGAAAATGTAATATATGAAGAACATACAAAGTGTTTCATATCAATATTCGATAGATACTAAAGCTTCCGTGTTAATTTGGTTATAAAGCGAAATTTAAATTTCCCTTCAATAGCGACAATATCTTCAATGATGCGAAATAACCTTCTCTGACTTGACAATAAGCAAATATATTTTTATTTTTGGGACATTTTTTTGCGTATTGCCTTTTTTTTTTCTTCTTATGTTTTTACATAATTTGCGTACGTTTTCCAAGGCTGGTTTAGAAATAAAACATCTGTCAATCGATTTCGTGGCAAGATTGAAAATGTACAAGACGATTGTTTCCTGCATTTTTTTTATATTCATTTTTTTTTTTTTACCTCGACCAAGCTGTGATTCTGTTCGTCGAATGGTGTAAATATATTTCCACCAAACCTATTCGCAGACATTTACGCATTCTAATTTGTTCAGGTAAAAAATAAGAAACAATGGAAAGATAGCTATACATCATGGCGGAAAAGACACCTATCAATGACAAGGGTAGTTGTTACTTTTTAGTTTTCTTTTTTGCTTGTCGACATTTTTTTGGACGTGTTGGTTTACTTTGTTGCATTTTTATAAGTTTACCTTTTAGTTTTATTATTTGATTTATAATCCTTTACGTAAAAATGATATGTGTATCTCTGATCGAAAATACAAGAATTCGTGAGCGCGTGTATGTATCTATTTGATTCAGATATGTGTGCACAAATCGCAATCTTTTCCAGGAGACGAAATCAAAGGATCTACTCAGAAACGGATATATCCATCAATAAACTCAAACTTTCAAAAGACAACCAATATATAAGTATATTAATAGTTAAGACACACAATTACCTATACCGAATGGCAGTACAAACTGACTAGAAGGTAGCTAAGACTAACTTATAATGCAGCCTAGGGGTTTCCCACCAGAAGTACATGCCGGAATATTTATCCATGGCACTGAAAATATTCCGATATCATGCCACTATTGAGCAGACTCTCTAAGCGATACCAATGTTTGGGCTCCTTACTACCACTTACGATCCAGCAGCCAGAAAACTGCCAACCCAGTACACTAACTAGGGAAAGTTACAACCACTGACCAATCAGAACACTAAATAGTTAAATCATTAAGGCCATGGAAGAAAAAAAAGAGACCAGTAAGCCATATCCTGAACAAGCGACAAAGGATTAACCTCTAATCGCCTTCAATAAACACGGAAGCTGTATTAACAGTGTAAAAGCGAACGTATCAATTACTATTAACCTGTTCACATATCTTAGAGCCTTTTTTTTCTGTTGGATTTTATTATATACATATATATGTATATACAGTCCCCTCCAAATGTATTGAAACAGCAAGGCCAATTCCTTTTTCTTTTTTGCTTTTGTTGTTGTTGTTGTTGTTCACTGAATACATTTTGGTTTAAGATCAAAAGATGAATATCAAACAAGAGTTCAGAATTTCAGATTTTATTTCCTGGTATTACATTTAGATGTGTTAAAGAACTTTGGACATACTATCTTTTGTTTGAACCCACACCATTTTTCAAATAAACAAAACTATTTGAACATATAATTGATGGGCGTTTTTTGTTACCCAGGTGTTGCATTTTAGATTGATTGTGTAAACATTAAATAGATCCGAATGACTGTTCTTGCTTTTAGCCTTGGATTTCACCTGTAAAGACTGCGTTTCCTGTTAAAAAGAATAAACCAATAAGAAGACAAGAGAGTTGTCAATAGAAGAAAATCAAATTATTTTGAAGCTGAGAAAAGAATGGAAATCGATCAGAGCTATTAGGCACACATTGGGTATAGCCAACACGACAATTTGGAATGTCCTGAAAAAGAAAGAAACTCACCAATTCCTATTAACCTCTTCACACATATTAGAGCTGTTTTTGTCTGTTGGTTTTTATTATCTGCACATATATGTATATACAGTTCTCCCTAAATGTATTGCAACAGCAAGGCTAATACCTTTTTTTGTGGTTCATTGAATACATTTGGTCTTAAAATCAAAAGATGAATAAAAAAAACAAGAGTTCTGAATTTCAGTTTTATTTCCTAATATGTACAATAAGATGTGTTAAACAACTTAGGACATACTACCTTTTGTTTGAACCCACACCATTTTTCAAATAAGCAAAATTTTTGAACATGTGATTGATAGGCGTTTTTTTGTTACCCAGGTGTTGCATTTTAGATTGATTGTTTAAACATTAAATAGCTATGAATGACTACTCTTGCTTTTAGCCTTGGATTTCAAATGTAAAGACTGCATTTCCTGTTAAAAAGAATAAACCAACATAAAGACGAGAGAGCTGTCTATGGAAGAAAAGCAAGCTATTTTGAAGCTGAGTAAAGAAGGGAAATCGATCAAAGCCATTAGACAAGCATTGGACATAGCCAACACGACAATTTGGAATGTCCTGAAATAGAAAGAAATTACTGGTGTACTGAACAACAAACAGAACAGATCGGCCAAGGAAAACAACAGCAGTTGATGACAGAAACATTGTGAGAACTGTGAGGAAACAATCCCCCCCCAAAAAAAAAACAAAAAAAAAACAGTCACTAAAAACCTCCACAGTGCAGGGTAAATGTTTCACAATCCATCATTCGAAGAAGACTTTGAGAGCAGACATATAGAGACCATAGTACAAGATGCAAACCATTCCTCAAGAATAAGAATCGAACGTCAAGATTGATGTTTGCAAGGAAGTACATAGTTGAGTGACAAAAATTCTGGAAAAAAATGCTGCGACCAAGATTAATTTCGAGCAAAATGATAGAATCGCCGAGGTGTGGAGAAAGAAAGGTCCTGTTTATGACCCAAAGCATACCAGCTCATCTGTGAAGCATGGTGGAGGCAGTGTTTTGGTATGGTTTGGCATGGTGGCTTCTGGAATATACTCTTTCATATTTATTGATGATTTAACTCACGATGTTAGCAGCAGAATGGATACAGAAGTCTAGAGAAACATTTTGTCTAACACTCTACAGAAAAATTCATCCAAATAAATCTAGCACGTCACAGTGATCCAACCTTTCTAGGAATGGATTCAATATAGTCTTTCCACTTCCTGCCAGCCGACAAACAATAACCAACGGTTACTACGACTATGTGAAAATACTTCGTACCGTCACACGTAATTATTCACATAACAAACTCGATTGGAATTCGAACTTCGCAATACTATCCATTACTCCACCGTGATTCCTTACGGTGGGCATTATTAGGCTAAATTAAATGTGACCAAAGAGTTAATGACTGATGATTTTCAAATAAATTGTTTCAATCTTTGATATATAAACCGGGCTAAAGATCCCCTCCGCAGGAAATAGCTCTGAATCATTCCTACATCAGCTAGTATACATAATTTTAGACACAGAACCAATAAAATAATAACCATACACAAAACCAGCCATATGTATATGCGAATCAATTTTTCGGTATAAATCAATCAAAAGTTGGCTTTTTTCTTTGAGGTAAATATTATGTAGACGTGTTTTCTTTCGTGTCTGAAACGGCTCCCCACTAGATAGATGTACATGTCGAAGTTGATAAATTAAAATTCCCTGTGTTGATGTTAGTTTATCTCTGAACTCAAAACATCTAGCGATCACCAGCAGTGAAAGAAGAATGTAACTTTATTATCGAATCAAGAGTGTCGACCAAGACCACCCCACCAGGGGGCGATAAAACACGTGTAGATAAGTCACTTATTCCATCCAAAAATAAGTGTTATTTATATTGTTAAAATATTAGCCTATTAGAATTACTCCTAACATTTCACCATCACCGAGCAAACCTTTCACTTATCATGATGGATGGGTGTTCTATCGCGTAGTTTCCTTGCCTTTAACGTCTTTGGGACTCATGTTCATCCCAGACCTCAAGTGAAAATCATAAATATGTGTGATGTCACCCTGGCCTCTCCTGATTCTTCCATCTGCTTCGAGTCCGCGATCTGGACGTCTTCATTACTTCTTGACTCGATGTCTAAATCTCCCCTGTTTCTTAGTCTTTCTCTGAGCTGGGAAAGGGGTATTTGATCCTCCTCCTCCCAAATGTTGAATTCTTCGTCTTGTTTAGGGTGCCTCTTTTTAGAGCCCTTGACTGCTTGATTGTATCTCCTCGCCTTTCTCTTCCTTTTCTTTGGACATGGGGGTGCGACGGTGACATCACAGGGTCTCCTCTGCACCGATTCAGGCGACGACTGAACGCCGCTGATCCCCGCCGAGGGTTCCAACTCTGTCACTCGGATCACTTCGTCTATCTGGCTAAGTCGATCTATCTCTTCATTTTCCTCGGAATCCTCCTCCGTCTCCATTTCTTTCGGCTCAACCAGAGTTACCTTCCTTGTCCTTGTCTGCTTAGGCCTCGGCTCGCTCATTTCCAGGTTAGCTATTTCAGCCTTCTTCAGATCATTGGCATGGACCCTCCTTGCTCGTCCTGCCACTTGATCCCATATTACATATGATACTGGAACCGTCTGCTCTACTATCCGGTAGTACGGTTCCCATCTTTGGTCCAGCTTCCCTTCTCTCTGGTGGATTTTATAGTAGACAGGGTCTCCAACCTTCAACTCTCCTACCTTTCTTTCAGCATTCACTCTCTCATTTCTTCTCTTCTGTGTCCTCTTTATTCTTCTTCTGGCCTGTACAAATATTTTATGTTGTTGTTCCAGCAACAGCTGATGACGATCTTCTCCCATATACTTTCTTCGGGGCTTCAGTAGGTTATCCACAGGCAGGACCACGTCTCTGCCAAACAACATAAAGTAGGGGGGAAATCTGGAGGTTTCGTTTATCGTAAACCTGACGGCCGCCAGAGCCTGCGTAAAATACAGATCCCAATTTCCTGTATTCTCTCTGGCCAGCTTGGCTAACACATCTCCCAAGGTTCTATGAAACCTTTCCACTTTAGCGTTTCCTTGGGGGTGATATGGAGATGTTTTTACGTGCTCTATATTCAAACCTGTCAGCACCTCTCTCATTATGCTGTTTATATTCTCTGTGCCATTATAAGTGACAAGTTGCACAGGGGCGCCATACCTAGGGAAGATTTCACTTATTATCAAGTCGGCTACAGTTTTAGCCTTCTTGTCTGGTACTGCAAATGCCTCAGGCCAATTTGTTAGCCAATCGACAAAACTCACTATATAGTTGTTTCCCTGTGCAGTTTCCCCATATGGTCCTGATATATCCATACTCACTTTCTCGAAGGGGAAGTTCGGCACGTCCATCCCCTCCAGTGGTGCCATTTCCTACCTTCTGCTCTGCGACTGGCATACTACACAGCTCTGAACATAGTGACCTCTCCATACAATTTGGGCCAATAGTACTTTCTCCCTATTAGGTCATATGTTCTATCAATTCCCATGTGACCCAACCTCTCGTGGCACTGTTCTAATATCTCTGGTCTTAAACTTTTGGGCACATACAACTTGGGCTTGACTTCTTCATCCCTACCTGAGAGATAATATAGCCTTTCCTCTATTATTGCATACTTGGTGGTCTCTCCTGTCTCCACCCTTTCTCTAAGGGCAGCTATTTCACTGTCTGCCTGCTCCTTCTCAATTCCTTCTGTCCATTAGGGATCGGTTATTATCTGTGCGTCCCCTTCCTCGTCCGATTCTAACATAGGCGATCGTTTAGCTTATTAGAGTTAATTACTCCGATTCTATAGGCTTTATCATCCACTCCCTGCTCTACTTTTACAGATCTTTCTTCCAGTTGTGTCGGTATTCTGCACACGTGTTTTCCTTCCCTGCCAAATACTCTATCTTACAGTGGTAGCCACTTAACTTTAGCGCCCACTGTTGAATCTTCGTATTATTTGTCCATTCTGCCTGCAGTAGGTACTGAAGAGGTTTGTGGTCTGTCTTTATAGTAAAGACCGCACCATTCAAGTAGTAGTCCAGTTTTTGGAGAGCATACATGATAGCATATGCTTCTCTTTCTATTACTGGCCATCTCTGTTGTGTCTCTGAGAGCTTATGAGAGAGAAAGTATATCGGTACCTCCTCTGGTATGCCTGGCACTGGTCCTTCTTTGTCGGGTATCAAATGCCCATTGACAGTCTTCTGTCCACTTGAACCTAGCGTATTTCTTCGTCAGGGCTACTAGGGGTATGGCAATTCTCGAGAACGCCGGGACGAATCGTCGGTAGTACACTATAGCTCCTATAAACCCTCTCACTTGTCTCACTGTCTTAGGTTCTGGCATTTCCCTTATGACTTTCACCTTATCCATGTCGGGTTTAATACCGTCTCCGTTTATAAAAAAGCCCAAATATCTAGTCTCCTTCTTCAGAAACTGAGATTTCGACAATTTCAATTTTAAGCCGTGAATTCTTAACCTTCCCAACACTTGTTTTAGATGGAAAAAATGTTGTTCTACTGTTTCTGAAAATATCAAAATATCTAAATATGCCATGGCAAAGCTCACGCATCCTCCTAACACTATTGACATCAGCTGCTGGAAGTTTTCCGGGGCATTGGCTAAACCGAATAGCATCACCCTGAACTGAAACAGTCCCAGGTGACACGCAAATGTGGCCTTTTCCTTGTCAGCCTCATCAAGGGCTACCTGCTAATACCCGGACCTCAAGTCCAACGTAGAGAAGTAATTCGCTTTCCCTAATAATGCCAATATGTCATCGATTAGTGGCCAACGACTTCGATATAGAATTCAGTTTTCTAAAATCTACACAAAAACGGTGTCCGCCATCTTTCTTGCCTACTATCACAATTGGAAAGCTCCAGGGGGAAATCGATCTTTCTATCATCCTAGCTTCCAACATCTCTTCTATTGCCTCTTCCACAAGGTGTCTCTTATGAATAGGTGTTCTATAGGGCTTCAATTTCACGGGGGGGGGGGTGATCGCCGGTGTCGATTTTCATTTTTACTGTGTGGGTCTAGCCTAATTCCTTATCTGATTTGGCCACCACATCTCGATTATTTCTTAGCAGACCTCCCACTCTGGCCCTAAATTGATCAGGTGCCAATATTTCTTCGTCTACTATTCCTTCTGGTTGCTCTACGCGTTTTACTTGCTTCTCCTCGAATTTCACTCGATTCAGAGTTCGTAGGGGTAGTGCTTTTCCGATCTTTCCCCTCTCTTAACCTTTATCGTCTTTTAGGCCTGGTTCACCATCATAATGGGCACTAATTCAGCTGCCTCCACTATTGCCTCACACAGAGTTACCTCATTCTCTTCTAGGCCCTTCCCTTTTACAGGGATCAATTGCAGGGCTCCTTTTTCTATTCTCTTCCCTGTCATCAGCCTACCCTTGCCCGACACCGCCGTTCTGGGGGGTAGCTTTATATCTTCCTCCACCACTATTGTTATAACTTCTTCCGGTGGGCATCCCAATGGCGTTCTCTCGCCATTTACTACCAGCACAGTCGGGGTTGAACTCTATCCGAGCCCTCTGGCTCTGAAGCCAATCTTCTCCCAAGATTGCTTCCGTACACAGGTTGAGGGATACGTAGAAGTTCTGGGTACTTTTCAATTTTCCAATCCTCACAGGGAGCCTCGCCATCCCTTTTATCTCCAGGGGGAGTTCCATCTGCCTGTGTGATCTCTATGTCCGCTTCCTGCAACCCATTCTTCTGTTTCACTCGTCTGTATTCTTTTTCTCTCAGCAATGAATCAGACGATCCTGTGTCTATCAGAGCTTTCATTGCCCTACTCTGTATTTCTGCCCTACAAGATAGCTCCTTCTCTTGCGTCAGCGAAGAGAATACTTTGTCTTTCCTTTTTCTGGGTTCCCACCTTTGGGTCATCCCAGCCAATGGCGCCGGTAGCAACAAATTCCTGTCCTTCTTCTCACATTGAGTTCTTCGCCTTCTGCACCTGGGCGGTCCCGGCTGGACCTCTCCCAGTCTCTTGCGGCTGTTTCTAAGAGCACAATTCCTCTTCAGGTGCCCTGGTCTCCTACACAACCAGCACCTTCTTGTTGGCAAATGGCCCACCTGACTACCTACCCAACCCAACATTTCACGCTTCCTCTTTTTAACTGGGCCACCCTCTCTCTTATTCCTGGGGGGGGGGGGCTGCCCTCTACCTAAGTGGCTCTAATGACCACATGTCCAACGTTTTACTTTCCTTAATTCCGGGGTGGCCCGCTGGCTTTTCCCTGGTTCTGTCTTTTGGGCTCGGCCTTTTTTAACAATATCGGTGGGGCACCTTTTCTTAATTCGCACCACTTGGCTAGGTGTCCCTTCTTCCCACACCTAGTACAAACCCCACTTCGTCGGACAGTCCGCCGCTCTGTGGTCCTCATATCCACATGTCCAGCAGACCAGCCCATGCCTCGTCGACCAAGCCTTTCCCCTGGGATCCTCCCCACCCCACATCCCAGGCTCCTCCACTTCTAGCTGGACACCTCGATTCCACGCGGGGGCTCTTCCTCCTTCCCCCTTTCTTCCTACCTCTCGACTTAGCTCTTGTACCTTCCCACCTCTTTTCACCTTCTCCCAAACTCCCTGGCTCTCTTTGGCCAGCGTCACTGCTGCCGACAACCTTAGCGGTCCTTCTTTCAAAACATTGTGACGAACACGCTCGTCACTGATCGCTTCCACATACAGATCAGCCAACTGGACCTGCATGACCGCATTATTTCTCACTACCTCTGGGAAAGCCAATGACGACAGCTTCTTCACTTGGGCTCCCAATTCTCCAGGGGTTTCGTCCCTCAGCTACGTCATCTTCAGGAGGGCTCTCATGGCCTCTATCGCCGTCCCCTCATCAGTGAACTCCCGAGTCAATGACTCTTCTAAACTTTCCCATGTCAAGTGGGGCTCAATAGCTAAGAGTCCTTTTATGAACTCCTGGTGGCATCATACGCCAAATATAGGGTTTCTTGGTTCGAGAGTCCATATATCACGCGGCTCTTATCCAAGATTGCCAGCCAATTCCTAAAATCCCTTGAACTACCGTCAAAGGCTAGGACTCTCGGTCCACCCAACAATTTTCCGGATCGTAGTCAGACATATTTAAAACAGAAAAAGAAAAACAATCAGAGCAGCAACAATCGAAATTGGGAGATTAACCGAAAATAAAGTGTCCTACCTGACAGACGATTTTCAGCTCGTTCTTCTCAGGTTCCGGGTCGTCGTACTAGTGTGTCTGGAACCGTATGGTCATAGTTAACCAAAGTCCTTTGGTTCCCACTCTAGTCTGTTTCAGTTTGTGTACTTGAGACGCCGTGCGTTGTCCTGGTCGAAATTTTCTGCAACTCCTGTGGCAGCAGCTGATCCAGGGTCTTATCCTGGTCACGGCACCAAGATGTCACCCCGTGCCTCTGCCCCGTGCTATCCTATGACGACCAATGTGACTTGATATTGGTCGCGGCGCTAAATGTGACGTTCTAACCCTTGGCTGATTCGGATGGAAATCTGGTTAGATTCAGTATCAGCTTTGCCGTTCTCAGCTCGCCTCCAACGTCTGGTTACCGAAGTAACAGCTTTGATTCCTAGTCTAACCTACCCACGTTGTGATTTGATCGTAGGTAGACGACGAAATCAATCAGTCGTCGGGCCGTAGTGCAAGCCAAATTCGAGCAAAGGTGACACTGCACAAGTATATGTAAAAGAAAATAAAGTAACAACTCGAAAAGTTCAAATGTGTTAAAAGAAGAATAACAAATATCTTTATATCTGGTTGCTGAATACAGGACTGCATCTTTCTCCCAAACCACTTCTATGGATACGTGACACTTTGCGTTTGTTAGGCGAGTCTTAATATCTTAAGTTGTTTTTTTCCAAAAACTGGTTTTTGGTATCTTCAGGCGATATTCTTCAAAAATAAATTGTTTTTGGTTAGAAGTCTAAGTCGGAATGCGTGGGATCTTTCAGTCAGCTCCTGCGACGCAGATCTGCGAGCTCACAGCTCAACTCTGTCTGCTCTGTCACTCTGTCTGCGTCTGCCCAATTGCCTGCGTCTGCCCAACTGCCACACTACTCTGTTTATATGGACGACGACCAAAACCGGGTGAGGGCCTGTTGTGGTTTGGGTTCCTCGATAATTCCAAATCCGCAATAAGGATTTTCTTTGTTTTCGGACAGGAAAATTTATCTCTTTCCATTTTTGGAAGTCCATTACTTTCTGTTTTAGAGGGGTTATTAAGGAAATTATCCTCCCAAATTCTTTCTTTCACCTGTTGGTATCTCACATCAATCCCCTCAGAGGCGTCAACAGGTTTCCCTTCCTTCTCATATATTTACCTTCGCCCATCGCTCACGCCACCATTCAGCCAATTAACGCTCGGCAGTGTGATTGTGGCTAGTCTGGCCTCAGTTGACAATTATCGCTCAAAGAAAAAAAAAATATCTCCCTTTTTCTTTTCTTTCTTTTCCCCGACCAGACCCCCACGAATCGCAGTGTGGTCATTAGTCTCTATCTTAACTGAATGTCATCTGGAATTTATCAGCGAGATTTCCGTCAAGTAATCATCAGGTGAATCTCTTTGTAACCTCAACGCCTTCGTACTTCTATCGTCAACAATCTGTCCCAGTAACAAACTTTTATCATGTCCAAGTGTGGACAAAAAACAGGTGTCCCTTTCCAAAACCAAATGATATCTCCGAAAGATAATTAATGGTTTATTCTTTTCCTTTTTCTCTTTTCCCTTCCTTTTTCTTTGGAGTGGTCTCAGCTGATCCTTTTTCTCGGTCGTATCCTCGACCTAATTACGATTATCTTCCAGCATTTCGCCCTGCGAGCCACTTGACCAATTTGAAATTTTCATTATTGCCATGGGCAGATTGCTATCTTTTATTCGCCGCGTCATAGCATAAATTAATTCTGACAGATCCGAGATCTTACGAATTTTCTATCCTTTGCAAAAAAAAAACTTTTCTTTGCAAATAAAAATAAAATCTTTACCACTTTTCTTTGCTAAAAAAAATAGCATCGCTCAGTATGTCCTTCGTGATAGCTTCTTCTCGCCTTAAGTATTTCCCGCTTTTAATTTTCACGCTTAATTAGTTAGCCAAACGCTAAATAGTGCCAGATATGCTGAAGATGCTGAGAAAATGGTTGGTTCATTGTACCGTTCCAGTAAGTATCTGACCCCCCCCCTAATATACTCTGTTTTTATAAATGCCAGATCACATCAAAAATGGAATATTGCTGCTTTATCTGCACTGGAACTGCCCAGTCCTCATTGATCTGTCTTGATATTCAAACGTGTCTACCTGGCCCTGAAGGTGATGAATCATTTTCCACCCCTACGAACCCTGTTTATACCATTTATTTATTTGATCGTTTATTGGAATGGTTGGCAAAACATCAGATAATTGCTAATTAATTCGAACTTTTCTAAAATGGTAAATAATAAGGATTTTCTTACAGTTGGCTATTTTAAAAATTTTGGAAATGTTTATAAATTTATGAATAAAAAATTGTTTTATATTCATTTCTTTACAAATTGGCAAATGATAATTATTTGCATCGCATTAGTTTTAATTGTATTAATTTTTAGAATGTTGTAAATATAAAATTATTCTTGTAAATAAAGAATTTACTAACTAGTGTTGCATATTCTCAAGGGACAAAAATAATGTATAAATTCACTTACATCATATTTTTAGGTTTTATTGTAATTCTAATCTTCGCTTTTTAAAATAATAAACATTGTCAAGTAGTGAAGGTAACCTGAGAAGACTAACCATGTGTATATAGTACCCAGTGCAAATTTTCCTACTTTTAATTACAATTTTCAGTACCTGATTTTTTTACCGAAATAATGTTTTTCAGTTCCTATTAATGTTAACTCAAAGTACAAAGTTTGAAGTGCCTGCATGTAAAATATTTCAAATAAAGATTTATATTTAATTTTTTTTTTTTTGATATTTTCAAAATCGGGTATGATATACCCATGGTTGGTAGTGGTGTAACTTTAATTGATGGTTAGTGTTCTAGGGTTAAAATAATAGCGGTGTCAATAATAATAACTGTTTTTTGTGGGGACGAATGTTCAAATTTGCCATAAATTCTTTCTATTCAATTTCACAACGAAAAAAGGTCTTCTTTCGTTATGTACCTAATAACTCGACTTTTTTTTCTATATTGCAATAACATTAATAATAGTGTACTCACACACGTCTACCCAATAAAGGCAACTTTTTTTTAAATAAGAAATAACATTATTATATATTATTATTACATCATAGAGAGGAGATGGTTGCCGCCATACTATCTGAAATCCCACTGGCAGCATCACGAGGAAGAAGAATCTAAGCAACACCATGTCGGATCGCTCGAAGCTTGGATCAACAACGGCTTCGCGCCCCTTTGGCTCACTCTAGGATGGGCCTGACAAGTGGGTGACTGGAGGAGCAAACACCATCAAGCTATGAACGCAAGCTACAACCATCGGAACGTGGAACGTCTGCACCCTTTTTATGCTTTTAGAGAAAGAGTGGATGGATATGATAATGCTGAAACTCCTGAGAGATACCACAAATCGGTCAGACTGGAAGAAGTTGTATGTTTCTTCTCCCCCCTCGGTCCCCCTCAACAATTGAAGCAGTCGATGGACATATAATGATGATAACGATGATGATGGTTAGATTTCCAATTTGGAACTGTAGAATATTTATTACAAAACCTTGATAATACGGATTTTTATCCATTATGCAGCTAATGTAAATCGGGACAGGAAATTAATTTTGGTTAAATTGCGACCACCTCCTCCTTGAAAATCCTCAAATTTTCATAAGAATATCTTTTTATTGTTTATCATTTCTGTGTTTGTTATGACTTCGTAAGGCATCATGTCATCGGCTAGATGTCAACGCTAAGGAGTTAGTGTTCGCCTATAGTTCTCTTTATTAGTATTAAAGTATCCTTGTTGTGTCATCCAAGATGTCGGTAATTGGGAACAATCTGGTGTTCAGTGTAACAGCTGGTCGTGATAAACAGGGAATGAGACACCGTCTTACAATTTCCCTGTATCTGTATGCTTTGTGTGTGTGTATGAGAAAAAGAAAGTGTGTGTGTGTGTGTGTGTGTGTGTGTGTGTGTGAGAGAGAGAGAGAGAGAGAGAGAGAGAGAGAGAGAGGGAAAGAAATGTGTGGATGTGTGTGTAGTTATGTTTGAATATGGGTGTAAACGACAGATAGTATATGTGTGAGCCCGAATGAAGACGAAGGGATAGAGAGAAAGGAAATGAAAAGATTACGAAGGAAAATGATAGAAAGGAAATAAAAAAAAATAATATGCAACAGAAAAACTGGAAAGAGTTTAATCGAGTGAAAGAAAGAAAGAAAGAAAGAAAGAAAGAAAGAAAGAAAGAAAGAAAGAATAGGCAAAAAGGATCGAGAAAGAAAGAAAGAAAGAAAGAAAGAAAGAAAGAAAGAAAGAAAGAAAGAATAGGCAAAGAGTAAAGAAAAAAGAAAAAAAGTACAAATAAGAAAAAAGAAAGAAAGACTAGGCAAAGAGGAGCGAAAGAAAAAAGAAAGAGTGAATGAATAGACAAAGCAAAGAAAGAAAGAAAAAGAAAGAAAGAAAGAAAGAAAGAAAGAAAGAAGGCAAAGATGAACAAGATTGAAAAAATAAGCAAAGAAGAGCGAGAAAGAAAAAATAATAGGTAAAGAGAAAAGAAAGAAGGAAGTATATAAGAAGTAAATAATTTCAATAAACGGATGAAAAGTTTCTTTAAAATAATGACTTCTAAACAGACGAAATCAAAGGTTTTAAACAGTCTGGATAAATTGTCGCGTAGGCTTTTGTACTAAATATAAATACAGTTTGGAATAGCCATGCCGGTAGGAATTTTTCAGCTGAAAGAAGCACACTGGTTTAAGTGAGAGTGCATATATTCTTAAGCTGCATGATAACTGAAACAAAATAACGCGAAGAAAATTATTTGAAAAATAAGTAGACAATGCAAAATAGCCACCGTGCAAAGAATGGAGTCATTGAAAGAAATCATTTAAATCGTATCGACACTTGTATTTAGCACTTAAGAGTAGCTGAAAAAAACTAAAAAAAAAAAAACAACCTTTAAGGTATGTAGTAAAAAAAAATATCAAGCTTTCCTCTTTTACTACTACTACTACTACTACTACTCTCTCTCTCTCTCTCTCTCTCTCTCTCTCTCTCGCACACACACACACACACACACATAACTTCTCTCTCACATACACATACACACAGACACTTTCTCATGTGTGAGTGTGCGGTAATGCTATCCAATAATAAGCACCATGTGGTAAGTGGATTTTTATTACGTCTTATAACATCCGGTCATTCAAACGATAGCTGTCTTTTATGAAACAAAGTTTTGCCATACGCGTTGTTTGTTTTTGATTTTGTCGACTGCATAGTATAATAAGCCCAGTTGGACACCTGTGACGGAATTCACTCCACCGGAAATTTGGAAATGGCATGTTGTACAGTTTGACATTCGCACCGGAAGCTCCAATACAAACATTTCAGAATGTGTGTTGATCTGAGGTCAGTGCAGAGGATTCGGTAAGAGTTGGATGGGTCTAATGGTGATTACGAAGGTGTTTGGAGTAATCACTAGTGATGGCGACGTTATGCCTCCATTCATCTTCCGACAGTGGCCTCAAACTCAACAGGTAGTCTACATCAAGTGCCTTGAGGAGTAAGTATTGCCCTGGGTCAAGAAAGTGGCTGCTGGAGGACACTATGTCTAGCAACAGGATTCTACACCATGCTACACAAGCAGGAGAACCCAGTCATGGCTGTCAGACAATTTCTTCAATCACATCACCCCTTACATCTGGCCACCTAACTTCCCAGATTGCAGCCCCCTTCATTATTATGAGTGGCGAATAGTTGAGCGAGAGACCAACAAAACTCCTTGTAACACAAAAGATGAATTGAAGACAAGGATTATGGCAGCATTCACAAACTTAAACAAGTAGACCGTCCAGAAGAGTTGTAGGAAATTCCGAAGACGTGTGGAGACCGTGGTTGAAGCCAATGGCGATTTTATTGAATAAATTTACTGTTTTAGTATTTCAAGATATTTTTGTGGAATTTTGGTGAATATATATGTTAAAATGAGATGTCTATGTTATTTTCCTTTTTGCGTAATTTAGACGACAATTTATCCATCGCATCCTATAAATCTGATTTGTATGGCGAGAGAAAAGGAACGCTGTTTAGGAACAGAAAGGCGCTAAGCCTCCCTTATTCTTAGATATATTAGATACCATTTCAATATTTGATATAAGTATATTTTATTAAAACAGGTAACGTTTTACTTTCGTACTAATGCTCCTAGGAAATGAATGAATTTGTCTCTTTTTCTCTCCAACTGCGAGTTAAACAGCAATATATGCTTGGGTGACAACCAATCTAAGATAAGAAAAACTCTGACTCCATCCTTTCCAAGAAGGCATGGAAATTCAACGATAATAAAGAAAAGGATTTTTTTTTAGAGATTTCAGCCAAGGCAATAAAGCCACTAAGACACAATAGGTTACTGAGAGTGGGATTATATAAGAAAAAAAAACAATGTTAAGGAGAGAGAAGACAATAAAATAACGGGAATTAAGAAGACAGAAGATAAATATTAATATTCGCGTCCTGGGTAAGACGATAAACTACGTCCAACAGCAAGGAAGTTTGAAAGAGCGTGGAACCACCTCTTAATTGCTGGTGTTCCCAGGTCCACACTGACCCGGGGTGGTAGTACCTGTTAGGGTCCCAGCTATGAGCAAATAGTTAACCCCCAAACTGGGGTCAAAACACTATGAAAGTGCAAAAATATGTTTCAATACCAGAAATACTTTGTAAAAAAATTATTACCAGCAATAAAGTTTTGAAGGAAAAAATAATTACCAGCAATACTTAAAAAAAATATTACCAACTATACATTTTTAAAACACAAAATTATTACCAGCAATACATTTTTTGAAAACAAATATTACCAGAAATGGACTTTTCAAGGAAAAAAAAAATTACCAGCAATATGTTTTTGGAAGAAAAAAAAATATTACCAGCAATAAAAATTTTGTCGGCATTAAATAACCCATTGAGGTTGATATGCCGTAAAATAAACCAAACGAAACGATTGACATTGCATTTAAATTATGGAGATCTGTGATGAGCCATGATCGTCTCACCTAGAAAAAGGAACATTTTTGTTGTGGCAACAACAACAACAACGAGGAGGAGGAGCACGACTGATACTACACCCAGTTAAGCGTACTTCTGATATTGGGTTTTTAATAATTATTCACTGGTTATTTTTTAGTATAATCTTCAGGTGTACGGAATCTTCGTTTTTTTTATTTACGATTATGGTACTCCACAACTTCCTCCCTTTGTCACTCAATATTTTTCTCATCTCCCTCATTACTTATTCTGCCATCCATTTACACAAATGGGTAGATTACTCGCTGTTTCCCTCTGCCCCTCTCGTCTAGTGAGTGTCAAATTCTCCAAGCCCTATTTCCTCGTTATGCGTCCCCAAAATTTTAACTATCTCTTCCTGATTCTAAAAACTGAATACAAAAAAATAGAAATTACAAAAAATATCAACTTTTCGATAATTTAGATGTTTGTCTTTTTTTAATTTTTATTTAATTTTATTTATTTTTTTTTTACAACATGGTTCACCCTTTACAAGGCCCGGCGACCACTCGAGGTAGAGGGTTACGTTTGGAGACCATTTGTGTGTATAGGAGTGGAAGATAACGAACGGTTAACCTTAGCCTTGAACAGGTTAAGATTGGGAGTCGGTTCCACAGGGCAGTGGTTCGCAGGAAAAAGCTACTCGAGTAGAACTTACTTATCACCGATTGAATACGGAGGTAATGTGGGTGGTTTGCTACTATGTAAGTGGCATGACGTGTTCTTCGTGTAAAGGTTTACCCCGGCGAGACCAGGGAATGTAGTTTATCCGAGCACTTTCTGTTGAAATAGCGATAGAGTAGTGAGAGTCTTGCCACATCCAGCCTGTGAGAAAAGATTTGATGAGTGGCGAATAATGTAATTTCAAATTTACTTAAATATAGTACAATGAGATCTTTATGTGAAGATAAATTATACGAATATCCCTTTATTTAAAATGGAACGTGCATTGTCTACTTAATGTTTCGTGTGTAACACTTTTCACTAGGGGCATATATACTACACTGATCGGTATTTACTGATCTCCTCGAGATGGCGGGATGTAACACGGGGTCATTTTAATGGTTCATGGACAAAAATGATTGCCCATTGTCATGCTGGCGTTGCTATCCACCAACCTTCCCTCTTTAGGGCAATGAAAGAGGTCCTTTCTCGGGACTGGAATCACCGGACCTAAGCAGCCCTCATTTATTAGTTGTGCTCAGTTTGAAGACAGAAACACAAGAGATAAAATGTATTTTTTTATCCAAAGGCAGATAAAACACTTTGATCTCAACGGCCGAGAAGTGTTTATTTATATCTCCTCATTAAGGTTGGCTGTATGACACAAGGTCATTTTCAAGGAGAGAGAAATACACATATATATGCATATGGACCAAAGACAAGAATTGCACAGTCCTCGCGACCACTGTCATGCTGGCGTCGATATTTCACCGTTCCCGGCTTTCTTAGTGCAATGAGGAAGGTGCTGCCACAGGGTTGAAATCCCCAGGAACGGTCACTTTCTCTCATTGTCAAATGAGGGGAGAACAGCTTTCATCCCAGCCATTTGACCGGGAAGAGCCCACTCTGAAAATCAGCAGAGCGCATACATGCGCTGATCTAAGTCCGAAGTGATGATAGTGATTTTCTAAGCGTAGCTTAGATGTGGTACAAGACCGAAAGTTTGGGGCACCCAGTGAGGATCCAATTCACAACTATGTTCTAACTGTTCTAAAGAAGCAAGCTTGCTAACCATTACACCACATCGAGGTGTCCCTGAAATGCTGATGTACGCGTAAATAATTTTCTAGTAAAATATTATAAGGGGGACAGTAAAAATAATGATGATGATGATGATGATGATGATGATGATGATGAGAACAAAAAAGAAATAACAGCAATCAAGTTGATGAGCTCGATTTCTGATTCAAAGAATATTTATTAATGTTTATACTGCTTCATATAAGAAATAAAGTGTCGTTTCCGACACTGGAATTTGAACACAGATCACCATAGAGCAAACACAGGCGATCCCATTTTTGAATAAGGTGATCACGTGATGGTAAAGGAAATATATATATGGGAATTAGCGTGGCGTCTAACTGTTCACCATTTCTATTCTATCCTCTATTACTATACAGATCACTTTTCTCTTCTCTACGCTATTCTCTATATTGATTTCTATACAGATAACGATTCGGATCACTATTCGGTGGTTACTATTCGAGCGAATATTATCGATCAAGTACTATTAGTGCGAGTGTTATTCAAAGGCGTCTGACACCAGTATTGTTCAACGGTGTTACTATAGTTGTATCTGCGATTACAAAGTCTCTATTACAATGAGTATTACAAAAGTGACAACGAATATTCGTTGAGATTACAAAAGTGGCAACAAGTGTTTGTTGATATCACAAAATACTGCTTATATCTGCTTAGTTGCGACTAGGCTTGTTGATTTATTTTAATAAAATAAATCGGATATTTTTTTTATTTAAATCAGATTTTTTTTTCATTTTTACACATAAAGAAAGCAAAAGAAAGAGCAAAGCTGGGATCATTTTTGTTAATTCAGCCCAAATTATTAATTCACCCACCAAAAAAGAATTTAAGTTTGCTAAAATTCATATAAAAATTCAGAGGTATACTTTAAAATTTGTTCAAAAATTCATTCATTGTTATTTCTTTTCTTGCCTTTCCAAAGAAACTCACACAAATACGCGTCTATCATGCTGCGATGCGTCCCAAACATACACTTGTAGAAAAAGACAATTTACACATAGTTAGAGATGACAGATTACAGCCAAATTTATGCAATTATTAGAAAACATATATCTCTCCCGACACACCAATTTTCGTCTTGCTAAGTCACATACACGCCAAGGAAATTTTAAAACAAACATAAATATACCGGCGTGCTGGCCATTATCGACGCGACTCTCACTTACCACAGATGTCTACAGCTACGCCCGTGCGTTTCCCTTATATAGGCTATAAGAGAACTGAAACAGCTGAGACAGACCTCACACATATGCAAACCATAAAGGCTAACCAAGAGCACGGTTGACTGCCCGTTCGAACATTAGACTGTGAATGCAGAAAGAGAACAGACTCCACCATCAACGCAACAAGCCTAAACTGATAGCCAACAAGCAGTCAGCCGGATTAAGCATACTCCTTTTTCACACTCTCATTTGATACTTCGTACACCGTACATTTGAACGCTATACTATACGACTTACCAGATACATTTAAATACTTGTAAATGATGATAAATCTTTGGTCATTTCGCTAAACCAGTGGCTAATTTGTTTCTTTTCACCAAACAGCATTCACCTCGGATCAGACTTAGTCTTCATTTTGGCGTTCCGCCAGATACTTTTGATTGTTTACGTGAGCTGATGTTTCTGGGTCAACAAAATTCATACTGTGATTTACAGTCAGATGAATATAATTAGGATCATCCTTCAAAGATGTCTATCCTTTTCAACAATCCGACATAATCGTAGTCCCAAGTAAAATACAGCTTCGGATTGTGTCCAATAATATGGAAGCTCTTCTTTCTGACAACGTCATGGCAAGCTAATCAAATTTTGATTTAAAATTTATAATTTCTTTGGGTGAATTATTATTTACATTAAGTAACTTTACATTATTTTGGGTAAATTAACAGAAAATCCCAAAGCTGATACGAATAGCCTGAGAAATTAAGATAGTACGATAATTTAGATTTACCAAATTTACAATTTTTGGTTATAAAAATCTACATTTAATTTTTACCATTTTTAAAGGTGCATCTACATTTAGTTTACAGTCTTTTTTTAATTTTTGTTTGTTTGGTTTTTTTTGCAGATAAGGTCATAAAACTATTTTATTCTTACATCATTTTAAAATAGTTTAACAGATTGACATGGTAATCAGCTATGTATCATTGATTTGGACATAAATAATCTTGTAATTTTCTGAGTAGTTTGCTAACAACACTGCTAACCGGAGTTGGTTTTTTTTTTTGTTTTTTGTTTTTAACTAAGATCAGTGTTTTTCTGTTCCTGTCCGTGCTTTTTTTTATTTATTTTGTTTTTTTTGCACTTTGAAATTTTAAAATGTGTCAAGCAGTGATGTACCTTCGTCGATATAGCAACTCCTGTCAGCAGTGGCCTCATCTTCTGGCGATTAACGAGTTTTCTCGTCCTAAACTGAGAAATCGTCATGGTGCAGATAAAGCAGCAAAACTGGTCTTTCTATTTAAATTCATGAATGCAAACACGTGTTGAATTTTAAAATTTGTTAATGGTTCAAATTTTATTGTTTAGAAGAAAAAAAATAATAATTCATTTGATTAATAAATATTTAGTTTAATTTTTAAAATTTTTCTTCCTTCTTGAAATTACATAGAAACAAAAAATATTTATTTCTAAATAGCTTTGTTTTAAATAAAAGATTCTGTAAAAAGGATTTAAATGAGTGATTTAAAAAAAATAATTTAATTTAAATCAATGAATTAAATCAATTTGATTTAAATCGAACAACTTGTTACAGAATAAAATGCGAAGAATAATAAGAATATTGTCTGCAACAATCCTTTAAGTAAAGTTGCCCTGTATTTTTTTTATGTGACCTGTCGATTCAAAACATCAACAGACATAGCTCTCCACATCTTCCTATCCTTTGTAGACGTATCCAATAGTTGTTATCCCACTATCCTTTCTGATCCCTGTTCTGTCATCCATTTACACAAACTCGTCCGGTTGGTTATTCGATATTTTCCACTGTCGCTCTTACTTTCAGTATGCCCCGTAAGTATTAGATTCTCCAAGCCCTCTTTCCTCATTATGAGCCGAAGGAACTTCAACTGTCTCTTTCGGATTCTAAGTAAAAGCGTTTCCTTTTCTTTAATATCTCATTGCTGCTCACATGTTCAGCGGATGGTACTCCCCAGCATCCTTCTGTAGAACCACATCTGTGTCGACTCAAGATGCCTCTTCTCCTACAAGGAAGTGGTCCAACATTCACTCGACAATATTTGCTTTTAACAAAATAATTAATGAAGATGTCGGTTTTACCTAGGATCGAATGGCGCCGGTGAAAAAATTCGTAACTGGCAATATATATATATATATATATATATATATATATATATATATATATATATATGCATGCGTGATGTGCTTACACACGCGCATACATCCTTATATAGAATTGCCAGTTACGATTTTTATAAAACTTTCAGTTATTCTGTTTGGATAAGTTTTGTTCTTATGTACATCGTCTTTGTCATGTTGTATTGATAATGTTATAATTTATGAATATGTCCTGAAGATGGTTTATTAGACCGAAACGTCCGACGTTGACATATTAACATTAAAACAACATAAAACTTCATACTGTCGGATTTATATCCATATATTTGCTTACACATATATATATATATATATATATATATATATATATATATGTGTGTGTGTGTGTGTGTGTGTGTACATAGCCACTAGTATTCGAGGATACCCGTCTACTAGGATGGCTAGCGAATCCCTATTGCAGACGCTTGCTCAGGCGCATTTGTGTTTATTCAACACCCACAGCCACAGAGCCCACCTGTGGTTTATACTGTAATTATGCTGAGCAGACCTTAGTTACAGTTTCTGGGAAAGAGTCTGTTATCTAGCGTGATCAACATTTTGAACAGGTCCAACACGCTCAAGCCCTCGGCCACGATGACTTGTGACTTCGTGTTATCACAGCTATCGACGGCAAACAGGTTCCATATATATATATATATATATATATATATATATATATATATATATATATATATATATATATATATATATATATATATATATATATATATATAAACCATCCTTCTTGCTAGCAATGAGGTATCGTCACACTGTAAAATTGGATCCAAATTGGTAGAAATCGCGGTAGCAGGAAAGTTGGTTTTCAAAGTATTTTATTCTTAATTTGTCCAACATTTTCTTTTTTTAATTTTTGAAAATTGTATTGAGCGTTTTGTTTTATTAATTTAACTATTTTTTGATAAATATTGGTTTTTGTCAAAAGTTTGATTTTTTAATTAAACCCATAAGGTTAACTCACCTTTAGCTTCGGAAATAAAAATGGCAAATATAAAACCATCTACTCTTAATTTTTATTAAAAATAAAAGAAAACTATAATATTTTTATTCTTTATAGGAAGTATAGTTAAGGAACGTGATATTTTACACTTTTTAAATCAAATAAATAAATATTTAAAAATAAAAGAGTAAATGCAGAATGAAAACCCGTTAATAGTTCAGGGGAGGCAACTAATGATGTCTTCAATAACAAAAACAGTTGATCGCTTACTCACTCGAAAATTATATAGGAGAAAAAAGAATGCTCGATCAAACAATTTCAAAGCTCATTTTTGCATTCTCATACGTACATAAATAGGGAAAACTAATATTTATTAGAATTGGCATATTTATTGTATAATTAGTAAATATATTGACGTTTCAAGTTCAAATGTACAGGGATGTCCGAAAGTCTTGTCACCTACTATCTCTCATCCAAACTATAGGAGTCTATGTCAGAAATATGAAATAGAAAATTATATTATGTTGGTGTGACAGGAATTTCGGACCACACTATATTTTGAATCGTAGAGTTGAATAAATAGGAGGCGAACAATAAAGATTAAAAAATGTCATCTTAACAATGATCATTATTATTTACACCCACAGTGGATAAATGTCGGTGAGGGTGCTGAATCTCCCCCACCACACTTTTTCTCCAAAAACTGAGAATTGAACAAGAAACTAGAGTTGTCCTTTTGACCGCAATCTACGACGATACGGAGCTGTAGAACTTGTTTTTAAAATCATTACTAACATTAATTTTGAGAATAAATTATAAAACATGATTTTTCGTTCTTTTTTTTTCTTTTTCTTTGAAACGTTAGTTTCTAAAACATTTATATATTTCTTCTATGCAGAAAAAGTCTATATGTTCTAGAAAATAAGTACACACGCGAAAAAAATAAAACAAAATAGGAAGAAAAACCTATGTTTAAAATCAGACAAAAACTGTTTACATTTAGGATTATATCTTAAAAAAAAAAAAAGTCTCATTTTATGAGAGGATCCGATAAAAAAAATATAAACACAGGATTCTTTAAATCTTAACATTTGATTCAGCCTCTTTCTTGTTTTAGCTTAACAGCTGAACTAGAACCCTCCACCCAACCCCAACTTTTGACATAAACTTTCGATTTACCTCCCCCACACACTTAATCTGACTTAGCACATCCACACACGCATACTCTGTTAGTTTCAATTTTAACATAGACGTAAACATCTAATTTAACCCTCCATAACTTTTAGCTTAACATCTGACAATTTTAATACAACATAGAAACACATACGCACACTTTTAACACAACAAACACATACTTTTAATATTTGACTTTCTCCCCACCTCCTCCATCACACAATTTTAATCTAACATCTGACTTAGAATCATAGACACACACACCCAAACACACACACACACTTTTAACTTAACACCTGACTTTTTAACATCGGATTTAGCCTCCCCACACACTTTCTTCTTTTATTTTTTTGTCTCTGTGCTTGATTTATGTACTAAAAATTAAGAACTGTATATAAAAAAAAATACAATCAATTATATACGTAAAAAAGGTAAGTATTTGTATATTTATATAAGTAGGTATTTTTTTTTTACCTCGAGCTGCAGTTCCATAGTTGAATTCAAGTCAGTAGGTTTTGTTAATGGTAAAGGGGAGATTAATGGTTTCCATACAGGAAATATTTGGCATTAATTGACCGAACGGTTAATGTCGGTTGAAATTTACAAACTCTTTTTTATTAAAATTTTTATTTTATTTTATTAGACTTCTCAAGTCCATTAACTGTTATCGCTCTTTCTAATATTGATCTTCCTAATTATTTTGATTTTGGTAATGTCGAAAGTTAACCGTTTGCAGCAATTTTTTTTCTTTCTTTTTTTTTTTCTGTTATGCTATCCATTGTTGAGATGTGGCTTTTGATATTCCAAATAACAAAGTCTATATACAGGCTGATTGAAAAGTAACTCCTTATTATATGCATATAGTTATTATTGTAAATACAATAATTGCGGCACATGGCCCAAAAGTGGGCAATTAAGTATCCCATACCTACCTAATCCGATGCACAACCCATTCATTCAATAAGAAACACATATACCAAAAGAAAACATCCTTCATCTTTTACTCCTACATGTACCACAATACCCCATACACAAAGGGAACATACAAAATAAACCCCGTGATTTATCTCCTAATTATATGCATGATGGACTCTTCTGTCTAACTCTAATTTTTACAAGACGGGAGAGTCCATCATAGACAAAATAGGGAGTTATTTTTCAATCACCCTGTAGAGTCAATCTATACAGGGTCTATCCAGGAACTTTCTTGTTTAAAATTTATAGACTTAAATCATTTTTACCAATTGATCTAAGATATATGTGCGAGCGCACACTCACACACATTCACATAGGCACATACACACGTGTGTGACTAATAGGTTTGTAATTTCCCCCTATTTATTTTTCAGTATATAATATAATGGTTATTGTAATAAACACACACACACAGATATATATAGTCACATATATATATATGTATGCACACACACACACACACACATATATATACACATATATATATATATGAATATACATATATATGTATATTTATACATATATAAATATGCATATATACATATATAAATATGCATATATATGTATATATACATATTTAAATATATTATATACATATATAAATATACATAATATAGATATATATATGTATATATATAAATATTTAAATATACATATATACATATTTTAATAGAAATATATACATATATAAATATATACATATATATAAGTATACATATATATGTATATATATACATACTTAAATATTATATATGTATATATTTATATATATGCATATATAGATATATATACATATATAAATGGAAAAGTCCTACAATTGTTTTAAGAAATTTTTATGCAATATTTTAATTATTTATTTATAAAAAGAATGTATAAACATAAAATGTCTTACCATATATAAATATATATATATATATATATAAATATACACATATATGTATATATGTACATATGTACATACATATACATATATAAATATACATATATATATATTTATATATATACATATATATAACTATACATATAAATGTATTATATATATTAATATACAAATATATATATGTATATATATATATATACATATAAATATACATACATATATATGTATATATATACATATAAATATACGTATATATGTACATATATATATAAATATACATATATATATATATATATATATATATATATATATATATATATATATACGTATATAGTTATATATATATATATATATATCTATAACTATACATATATATGTATATATATATATATATATATATATATATATATATATATATATATATATATATATATATATATATATATATATATATATCTGAATATCAGAGTTAACATACACAGTTGCATGGCTATGACGTTGTGGTTTGGGTTACATCGCTTTACGATCATCAGACAAACTTAGTTTGTCTGATCATCACAAAAAGCGTGAAACTCACTGTCACAAACTCATATTCATACAACTGAATATATATATATATATATATATATATATATATATATATATATATATATATATGCTTATATATATATATATATGCTTATAATATATATATATATATATAATATATATATATATATATATATATATATATGCTTATATATATATATATATATATATATATATATATATAAACTTAGGGATACTATTTCTGACATGCCAAATCGGTCTAGCCACACTGATTTCTTTCAAATTTCATTTTCACTAATCAATGACGTTTCTTTCACATAAAAAAAAATGCATTTATTTTTACTGTTTTCTAACCTATATAGAAATATTGGGAAAAAAGGTATGACAAAGTGGAAAATGTTTGCGCTTTTCGACCTGTAGGACTTCATCGGACAAATCCTGTATCTACATTGATGCGATTACACATGCGCACGAAGGAAATGGGCGTTGATGTGTATGTGTAAGCCCGCGCACGTGTGTATGTGTGTGTGTCTGTGTGCCTGTGTGTATGTGTGTCTGTGTTGTGTGTGTTGTTCGCAATAATTAGATGATAAGATGTTTTAAACATTTTATAGTAGATGGCAAACCTTAGATGGTTGTTCAGGGTCAGATCAGAGTGGGTGTTCGTAGTGGGTGAAATATCTGAGAAAATATTTTTGTTTCAAAGTAGGTAATGTAAGCCTAATATAGGGTGTCGTAGAAATAACCGAATGAAACGATTTCAATTTTACTGATATCAATAAATCAAAATATATATCAAAATTTGAAAATGATCAGCTATAATGAAAAACGTTTTTTTTTTTTTTATCGAAATATTTCATTAATAAATTTATTTAAGTGAAATGTAAGCCTTCTTGATAGCATGCGTATTAGCATTTTTACCAGAGATGCAATCTCCCAAAAGACATCTAGCTTGATATACAATGTTGGCCTTTTATAAGATTTCACTTGGATGAGCATATTTTAATCTTGCAGCATTTAAAGGAACACTCATATTCACATTCTGTTTAGACAGATATTAGTAGAAAATAAATATATATTATACCAAAATAATAATAAGCAAAAAATTTTAAATCCTAGAAGCCCTCTATATAAGACAATTAAAGCCAAAAAAAGTCAACAATGAGTATAACAATAAAGTTCTTAAATGTCTCTAGCAGGAAAGTCTAGGAGATGGAAAACTGTTACACGAAAAGCCTGACGTATATTGTCTGCTTCGTCTGTGGCATTTATTTGCACCGACTAAGTGTATCAATAGTCCCGAAAAGTGTGGATGGTTCTGCACAAGCCTTCACCACCTTCAAATCACTTGTGTGGGTTTTCTGGTGGTTTACCTTGATTCGTTCTTATCCACACAGTTCATTTGCAAGGTCCGCTGGCGAGAGAGTGAAGGCGACGGGGTCAGGTAAAGGATATTACTGGAAGGCTCTAGCTCTACACAGTGGCAGACCGATGGGTGATGGCCGTTCTTTCGCAAACCCATGTATCTGCTTGTCTGAATCATCTTTAAGAAGCGAGAGCAAGATCTAAAAGGTCAGCCAATCAAACAGTGATCCCAACTCACAATCCTCACACTTGCTCCATATGTGGTATCCTTAATAAATCACTAGCGGGTCTTAAATGCCACTTAAGATTATCGCACAAACTTTCATAATTGAATCAATAAGCTGTCAGATCCTCATACGTTGAAACCGATGGGAGAGTCCATTATTATCATTATTATTATTATTATTATGGGGGGTGATAATAATAAATAAATAGGGAAAAAAGTTGCCTCCTTTGCATGGAGAAAAAATCACGTAAATTTGAAATTGATATAGAATGATAAAAAACGCTGTAAAATGAACAGTAAAAATGTTTTGAATTTACAGAAATACGTATACACATACACAGACAATTTAACACCGTGAAGATGGTCTCAGATGAGACTGAGAGTACTTGGGAAAATAAAAATTATTTGAAAGAACATTTAAGTATTTTTCTTAATAAATTTTGTACGGCTACCAAGAAATTCATTCGTTGACTCGAAAGGATTAAAGCAAAAATAAACAGACATAGTATGTCTAAATTATTTAACCAAACCTGTTTGAATATATATATATATATATATAATAAAACTGTTTTTACAGATAAGGTGTTTACCATATCCGGGAAATGAGTAATTGTTTCTCTATCACTCCATTTGAACACACACACACACATACACACACACACACACACACATATATATATATATATATATATATATATATGAACATTCTCTACTGATTTTTATAAGCTAATATATATGATCACAAAATTTAAAATTTTGAATTGAAATGTTTACTGAAGAACACGCCCCCCCTCTAAATGAAAATGCTGCTTCCGCTCGTAGATCGCTGAATTAGATTTTTTTAATCGCTTTTTCATCCTGTTTATAATTAAGGTGCATCTGGTTACGATAGAATAAGTTAATGGTTTTTTTTTTATTTTCGTTTGCATCGGTTGAGGATCGTTGCATTATTTTTCGTAAATATTGTCAAGGATCCGTGAATCAACACATACGCCCGTGAGCGCGCGCGCACGCGCGCGCGCGCGCGCGCGTGTGTGTGTGTGTGTGTGTGTGTGTGTGTGTGTGTGGCTTGAGAAACGACTTAACTAGCTCTTCCCTGCCAGTCTAAATACTTTATGATATTTATGAAGTTCAGATTATTACACTATAAGTCTGACAAACGCTGGGCACTCAATAAAGATCGAACTCGCTACAGCAGTACCCTACAGGCAATGCGCCACAATTGAATAGTTCATAATTAAGTTATAAATCGCGATATCTACGCTCTGAAGTATTTCCTATTCCAAAGCACTTATTAACTTCAAGGGACCTTCTCGGGAAGGGAAAGAACCAAAATATATTGCAATATGATAACTGAAAATTCACCTGTTTCATTTACAGGGGTAAAGAAAAGCCTGAAGCCTCCTGACCGCAGGGTAGCAAGTCAGATTGGAGGCCCGGGGCAGTGCTTTGCGACCCTTGCTATCTTATCAACATTTACATTTTACTAGTTACATTTATATACGTTACAAATTAAACTAAGTACTATTTATTGGAGGATGAAAAATTTTCGCGAATTATGACGTCATTCTGGGATCTTTTTTTGTCCAAATCTATGAATTTGTTTTTGCTCATACTAAGACAAGAAAAAAGACAAGATAAAATTCACTATTTTTTATCCATAATGTTAAATGTGTTAAAGTTATTCGAATTTTTAAGAAGAAAAATATCAAGTTGATCTCAATGTTGATTTAAGATGAAATGATCTCTTATAATATGTTTCTAATTTGTATTTAGATACATATTCTCAATTTTTCTAGTTGAATTATTCTCCTATTGCTTATGATCCATTATTGTAATAAAATTTGTATTTGTATTTTCACCTTATGAATAGTGAGGATAGGTTGAGTAATGGATAGCGGCTCGGATTAAGTAATCGGAGAGCCGAGTTCGAATTTCAGCCGAATCCATTACATTCACTTACGTGCTAATAGCCTATCGCCGAAAGAAATGTCAACCTATTGCGAGCGAAAAAATCTGCCTTGTCAGTCATGGATCGAAAGATACATGATCGGCTAAGCGTGTATCACGCATGGCACATAACTGACGTTATAAAAATTAAGATATAGCAGAGTGTCTCGTATCGTAAATTGGACACGAAAAAGGTGCGATCTGATATCTACGGCATTTTTTTTTTTCCTAAAAGCCTACACACAGAGGTCATTGTATTGTATTTCCTTTATTTGGGCATACAAAATAAATATTAAACTTTTAATTTCCAGCGTCCTATTTTAAGGTTGGTGGGTATTAATAGAATATAAATAAGATATATGAAAATAGCGGAATTTTTATAAACCTATGCTTAATACCCACAACTATGAAAGACTAGGCTCTCTAGCATTGGTTGGCAGCCAGTCTCGGAGAAGGACAACTCTTCATTCAAAATCGATTGGACGTAGGGCATACTACTCCGCTTCGTAATAATCTCACTGTTACAGAAACCCCAGTAGCAACACCAGCATGGTAATGCTGTAGACCTATACTTAACAGAGAACCTAGTCGCCTTCATGATAAGTAGGCATTTTCTTCCATTGCCGTGTCCTTTCAGGGCGTAGGCGATCGTAGCTTTCAAAACTTCCTTTCCTTTGTAGCCCTTAGTTTGTCTTCCTGGTATAACTCCCAATCCCTGTTCAGCCAAGCATTTACACAAGCCCGTATGTTATTTTCCTCTGTACATCGAACCTTAACAACCCTCCGTCCTCATTAGGCGTCCTAGAAATTTCAACAATCTCTTTTTGATGTTACGTATAAGTTTTTTTTAGCTGTTTTCTCTAAAACATTGTCATTGCCCACATGTTAAGTTCATAGTATTCTCCGTATTCTTCTGTAGAATCAAATTTCTGTTGCCTCAAGTCTCTTCTCAATCCGTGATGAGATTGTCCAGGATTCACTACCGTATAGGAGGACCACGATTACACAACAGTTCAGTGCTCTTTTCTTCGTTTTCAATGACATTTTCCTGTTTCTTAATACAAGGCTTAATATTTGGAAGACAATTTTCGGTATACCAATAATGATATCTGAAGCAATGACCCACAAAAGGACCCTGTGTTGTATCTGCTTTATTTGAACAGATAAAAATAAATATCAAGTCATTAATGCTCGTCAGCTTTTTATGAACCAATAAGTAATACCCGATTTTTTAGAAACATACAATTATTACTATATTTTTAATTTTTATAGATAATACCGGATTTTACGGTGGGCATGAATGAGTTAATTTAAATTGCTCATATGTATATATATATATATATATATATATATATATATATATATATATATATATATATATAATTATTTAAAAAGATATAATTCCATCGCGACACAGAAATTACTATGTTTCGAAACTGGTCAGCAGCATTTAAGTTTAATTCCAATATTAAACCACAGGGTGGCAGTTTCATCCTCAAGGATTGTTATGGAATAATTATGGTATGGACTGAGGTGAGGTCTGGGGGTTTGTTTTTTTCTTTATCGAGTGGTCACTGCTTTGATGGAAGTAGAGGTGTTTGTGGTATGTCAAGCTTTTGGAGTTGTGTAAAGTTGGGTTGGGTTTTTTGTTTGGCTACAATGGCAAATCTTATCAGACTCGCTGCTAAAACTCTAACTGATTGATGTAGTAGTTCTGTTTTTCTTTTTTATTTCTGTATGCTAAGACTTTAACATTATTGATATTGTAGTTCTGGTAGTCTTTGGTGTTTATTTATTTGTTCTTTGTTGACGACTTCTTAAAGGGGCATTAACCTCATGATTGGGTTGTGTTTTTAAACCTATTGCTTTAATTGAACTTGTTTATAGAATTTGAAATTTTTAATTTTTTTTATTAAATTCCAATTATTTAAAGCGAATATTTGTTGGTGTCGGCAAAAAACCGTTATCTAATGTCTTTGATTTAATAAATTTTCGTTTTTTAGAAACTTAATAATGTGTAGTTTTTCATGTAGGGATAAAGGGCATGGGTCATCCTAGGTTTTACAAGTTCTTGTCCTATTTATTATTTTCCATTTTACTTTTGGTGTTTTATTTGTTTCTTTTAAATGCCAAAAATATTTAGATAGGGATGTCTGATTTCTATTTTTCATATTATTGAAGGAGCTTTTGTGTTGTCTCCACCTTATTTTAAATTTATTCTTGTGGATCCTATATATATCTTTTCAATGTTTGGATTCTCGATGGATGAGATTGTGCATTGGTATACCACAGATTCTATGCGGCATTTATTATCCAAATGGCAATTTTCAGGGTTTCTACAATCGCATATATTCTCTTTATTTTTGACTAATTTTAATTTAAGGTTTTTATTTATTTGATTATGGCATGCGTGTTTTTTCAGTATTTTATAGTTTTATTTATTATTCTTTCTAGATTTTCAGTGCAGCTGTAGAGTGTTTTTATTAAAGATTATGCTAAGTTTGGTGTCAATAAAAAAATGTTTTTTCCTGAAAATATTGGAATTAAACTTAAATACCGCTGTTTCGAAACATAGTAATTTCTGTGTTGCGATAGAATCAGATTTATTGAAAAATTATAATCTAGGATCTACTTGTGTATCGTGCACTGTTTTCTAAAAATAAAAACAAAAATACTAAAGATCTTCGGATCATAAATCTAACGGATCTTTCCTATTATATCAATATATTTGCACACACACACACACACACACACACACACACGCATATATATATATATATATATATATATATATATATATATATATATATATATATATGTAAAATTCAGTTTTTCCAACATTCTTACATTTTTCCCTTTGGTAAAAATGCTAGAAAAACTAAATGAAAATAAAAAATTAATGTAGAACTTCTGTTTTTCTTTATTTAATTGTTTAAAAGAAAGGTTGGTGCCCAAATATATATATATATATATATATGTATGTATGTATATGTATGTGTGTGTGTGTGTGTGTGTGTGTGTGTGTGTGTGTTTATCATAGACTGTTAAATAGAACGTACATGTTCTAACGTAACAGTGTACAATAAATATTTATTGCTCTGCTGTTGTATTGAGCCTAGTTTTAAATTAATGTTTTGAACTTTATAATTTTATTCTTCGCTCTTTTACATTTGGATTTTATATATATATATATATATATATATATATATATATATATATAGTAGGTAATTTTAGGTCTGATGAATTGGATCGTAATGTAATAAATTATAATTATGGAATATTAGTGTTGGAGTTGTAAATAAATAATTGGTGCCCTTTATTAGATTAACAACTAGCCTAACTTCATGTTCAAACAATTTGCTGCACATAAATCACTCCGGAAGCTCTATAAACAACTGAACTTATAACTTAAATTAATAAACACACCGAACATATTTTGGGTTGTAAGAATAATTCTTTTTTTTTATTTTCGTGAGTTTATATTGCGTTAATAATTTTTGAGAATAACATAGATCTTTGCAAAATACAATTCCTACTATTTAACTCATAGTTTGTTTTAAATAATAGTTTAGAATTTTACTTTTTAAGGGAAGTGTATTTCGGCTCCGACTTCTGGAGGTTTACATTCGGGTCAGATCTGAGCCATAATAGGGAAGTCGATTTTGATTGGCTGAGTTATCGTGGGAAAGATAGATAGGATAAATGTTTCAGATGTTGCTTCTTACCCGTCAAGCGATGTAGACGTGTTCTCTTTCGTGTTCGAAACGGCTCCCCAGTCAGGGTGGGGACGAACCCCCTGTATATTTCGATAATGTACATGTCGACATGTGTAACAAAAATAGCTAAGGTTTTCTGAGTTTGACGTCTTTCATTGCTGAAGCAAAACAATTAGCGATCTTCGTCCGAGAGAAGACGAGATAAAACCACCCCCATCAGGGGGCTATGCAACAGCTGGGAGAGGGGTTGGATTCATACTGTTAGTGAAGTGCAATTCATGATACACGATTGGCTGATTTTGTTTTCGATTCATGATTGACTAGGCAGAAGATTTCCCGTAGTACGCTGACGTTTCTGTCTGCGATAGACTGGTTACTAAACAAGGTTAAAGGAACCAACCTGTCCTGCTATTTAGCACATAGCTTGGAGTGAAGAGAACGTTTCATGCTTTTTTTAGGGTATTTGCGCGTGAATAAATGTAACAAACCCGACTGGAATTGAAACTCGGTTCCGCGATTTCTGATTTCGAGTCGTTATCCATTACACCACCTGCGCATCGAGTCAAACTATTACGAACGCCTTTTTTACCTGACATGTTCATAAATTATTGCTGATAAGAAGGACCGATACGTTTTGTAATGCTAAAACTTTATCAATCAACATTTGCTTAAGAAATGGCATCAGGCTAGTTGATTTTTCAAGGGAAAACAAGAATATATCTTACATATTTATAAGTCCATGTGTTGAATATTGATGTTACATTTGGTCATGTTACTGCTGCTACGTATTTAGCGATTCTTGATAAAATCCCAATAAGAATATGCAATGTTGTTGATCCTGAGCTGATACCTCGGTTTCAGTCACATTCCCACCGTCATAACATGGCTTCCCTGTGCATATCTATAAATACTTTCATGATAATTGTTCTGGTGAACTTAGAGCTATGGTACCTAGACTTTATGAATTTAAGTGCAGTACTAGATTGGCGGCAAGGTCGCCTCATTTTTACTGCTGAAATGGTTAGAACCGTAAGTTCTATGCTAACCGTTTCTTTTCTCGCTTGTGGAACCCTCTTCCTGCTTCTCGTTTTCCATTCAACTTTGAGCTTCAAAAATTTAAATGCAGTGTCAATCGTTATTTCTTAAGATTTCTCTTAATTCCTCTTCTTTTATTGTTTTCTTTTCTTGACAATATATTTTTTCTTTTCTTGACAATATATTTTTTCTTTTCTTATATTCTCTCACACTCTTTACGTCTTGTTGGCTCTATTGCTTTGGATGAGATGAAGTGATCAAAAAAACATCTGATAGCTAAAACTAATCCTGCTTAATATTTATACTTTCTCTTTTTGCTCTGTATTTCTGAATATTTACCCTCTCTGCCACCAGCCCAATCTCTTTGCAAACCTGCGAGTGTTATACACATATTTTGTTGAAGGACTTTCCATTGCCAAATGACAACAGGAAGAAGCTATTTTGGAAACCAGCAGCAAGAAGAAGACACATCCAGTCAGCTGTTTGGTCATTAAATGTCCTCACGTTCCACCATCAGTTTCAATCTGGAAGGTTTTTTAACTAAGGAAATTGCACGTTCCTCTTGCCAAAACCTTGTCCCGTTCAAACTCTTCTGTTCTTATCTTCAATTTTCTTGGTGGAGCAAACCTGTGGAATTGATTGTGGTGAAAGCAACAAGATTCTGTGCCAACAAATTTCTCCTTGTTTAATTTCATTACTCCGTTTCTTGCCAACATTCTAAGATAACTTGCAGATTTTGGCAACGCTGGGCTTCCAATATTCACTTTTCTCTTACGATCAAAACTCATTTTGGTTATTAATTCGTTGCGGTTTATTCATTGTTGTCTATTTTTACCTTTATTTGTAGCTTACCATTCTTTTAAATAATACGCATTAATTTTTTATCGATTTCTTTACCCGATTTTCAATTTGTTTAATTTTAAAAGAATTAAAAGGTTGTATAAAATTTGAACTTTTTCTCACTTTTGAAAACACATTTAAATAAACATTTTTTTCTGTTTTTGCTGTGTGTTATTCCCACAAAGCTTTGCCAGTTTCACCAAGATATCGTTAGCGAACGCTGTTAAGCATCTATAAAAACGAGACACTTCCTGTCTTCATCTTCTTATCTCTCGTTTCCTCCTAGCATGCTTTAGTGACAACACCACATGGAGATACATTTCCCTTTAATAACTGAACTTTTTTTTCACACACTTACACGTGTATCACCACATAATTCATAACTTGCATGCATTTGTGATTTCTCTCTTTTTACTTATATATACAGGCAAAAATATAAAACATCACCTTGCTAAAATTATCCCCCATCCTTAGACCCGGCATTTAGATATGCAATATATTTTTGCTACTGCTTTTAGTCAAATATATTAACAGGAATACCAATAATAATAATAATAATGAGAATAATAATAATAATGTTCAATATGTCCTCGCTTCTTCCTATTGTACATAAGTTTTGTACAAGGCAAGGCTGCTCATCTGTCCTAAGAAGGAAAGTAGGTTCAGAGATTGAATTATATTTTCCTTCTGAAATTGGCAAATCCAATAAGAAATATTCGTATAGAATGTTCAGAGGTGATCTCGGTGTTATTGGACTTTGACATTTTCCGTGTTCCGATGCCTGTGAGATTGTCAAGCATTGTGAAAGGACAATGAAGTTGCATGTCCAAAGTTTAATTAAAGACAAATATATCATATTTCAAAGATACAAACCATTAAGAATGGACTATAGCAAATAGTTGTATATGCTATCTATCTATCTATCTATCTATCTATCTATCTATCTGTCAGTGTCTGTTTCGTATTTTGTTCAGGTTTATGTATTCCATCTCTCTCTCCCTCTCCTCTCCTCTCTCTTTCTCTCTCTCTCTCTCTCTCTCTATATATATATATATATATATAGAACTCAGTTAAAAAATTTAGAAAAAATCAATAGATCTTAATAGTATCTCTGAAATCTCAATTCTGTGCAAAGTAGGATCACACGAATATTAAATTTAGCATTTATTAACCAATCAGCGGGGTTGTTTCAAACACAGTTCAAAGCTTTGATAAAGCAGACAAACATTTCTGTGTCGTATGCTAAAACAATTAACGCTCACATCCAGGAAAATGATTTGCAACCTTTCCTCGCCTAAATATCAATATTAAAATCATAGTACTATAACAAAACAAAACAAAAGAAAAAATACGTGAAAATCCCTGACAGCGTTCGGAATCAGCCAACCATTGGACATTCATTATATCCAGAAAAGAAGAATAAAGAAAATTACATTCGATGCTCCTCATTCTTAATTCTCTATTTCACTGACACTCTTTCTGCAAGGCTTCCGGCCGCATTACTTTGAAACACCGGTTCCCGTACAATCACCGAAGTTAAGCAACGTTGAGCTTTGTCAGTACTTAGATGGGTGAATACCACGTGCTGTAAGCTTAGGTGTGCAGGTGGTCATGATAATCGTTTGTTTCTTAAGTATTCACTTACGCGCAAATACCATTGGGAAGGGTATGAATCCACATATTCTCCCCCAACTATGGGTTAATTAGTAAGACGTGTATCACTAAAATCATTATTATAAAAAAATAAAAAATTGCGTGAAAAATATTTACATTTCGGCATTAAATAACCCATAGAAGTTAATATGCCGCTAAACAAAAAACAAACAACTGAACAATTTTAATTCTTGTTATTACATTGTTGCAATCAATAATAACTTTCGTTAGTTTTTTTCTCCTCTTTCTTCCTTTCCTTCTCTAAACGAATCAATCAACTCATACATCCATTTACTTGAAATGTTTTTGTTGTTTTTTCTCGTACTCTTTAACAAACACATTCGGATTCTCTTCCCCCTTTCGTGCAAATTATACATGTTGTGGATTTGAATCAACTCGCAGCAAAAGAAAAGGTAAAAAAGGTGTTTAAATATAAAAAATATAAGATATTTTTATTTTCGTGTTTTTTACAACTAAATTCTTTTAGCGTGTATGAATGTTAAAGTTCTTACGTCTTGTTTATTTTAAGATGAAAAGAAACGCGATTTATTCGTGTGAGAAACAAGGGGCAAGTGAGAATGTACGGAGGAAAGTGTAAGTGTCACGTAGCTTCGTGAGGAAGATGGTGAATGAGTAATGGGATATCTTTTAAGCCGAGCGTCGTGAATGGTTACCGTCTGTTGCCGTCTGTCTCACCTAACTGATTTGTCTCTCTAGAAAGTTTGCTTAAATACCCTTCAAAGCCATCACGAATCATTTTTTTTGTTTTAATTGTTGGCGAGAATGCAACTTGTTGGTTGAAAAATGTTAAAAATTTATTTTTAGATCATTAATTTAATAACCGGAAGAATGCGCAATCCTCCAACTCAGAAACCTTTTTTTTATTTGGTGTTTGACTGCCTTGGTGTTTTTCGCTCCACATATACGCTTTCTTAATAGTTCAGCCATGAAGCTGATCATGTGAAAGTTTAAAAAAAAACAGAAAAGAAGTTTAGTAATGCAGTTCTTGTTTAACAAGTGAAGAAGCACGAATACCAGTCTTGTATGAAGCGCGTATCTCTAACCCTTTGACAAATGATCTATCGTCTCCTACGACGAAATCCGGCTGACCTCATAACTGCAAGTCAGATGTACTGTAACCTTCCGCGCTCCAAGAAGTCACTTTATTGATGCGAACTTGATTTCAGTTGCACAGTGCCTATGTGTACCGTGTTGAAAAGAAAATGTTTGTGGAAAGTGGAAGTCCTGAGATTTCGGTTTCCAGACAGCGAGGCGTCGAAGCTTCAACGGGGTGACTCGATGTCGCATGGCTTCTCACAGCTTCTTTGTGCCCGGGCATGCGCAGAGTAAACTAATACTAATTAAATGTGGATATGAGGAAATGTTGATTGGGAAGAACGAGCAAAGGATGTGGGCATGAATTTTGAGAGCTAAGAATGAGATTGGGCACAGAGAAATCTTAAAGGACGAAATGCTGTGTCAATCATCGTCATCTGTCTCCTTGAATTCTGTTCGTTTTATTGTCATTTCTCTTCAGTAACGTTTTCTCAATTTCTTTTATTCTGGGGTCTTTCATTCTCAGTAACCTCTTGTGTGGTTTTTATCGCCTTACTTCAGGGAAATTATTAGAGACAGAGAGAGGGAGAGGTGGTAGGGGAGAGAAAGAGGGACGAAGAAAGAGAGTGACGAAGAAAGAGAGGAAGAGAGAGGAAGAGAGAGGGAGCGAGAGAGGGTGAAGTGATGTGAGAGAGAGGAGAAAAGAAAGAGAGGAGAAAAGAAAGAGACGGAAAGAGTGGAAGAAAGGGAAAGAGAGAGAGAGGGAGAGAGATGGACGAAGAAAGAGAGGAAGAGAGAGGGAGCGAGAGAGGGTGAAGTGGTGGGGGAGAGAGGAGAAAAGAAAGAGATGGAAAGAGTGGAAGAAAGGGAAAGATAGAGAGTGAGAGAGATGGACGAAGAAAGAGAGGAAGAGGGAGAGAGCGAGAGAGGGTGAAGTGGTGGGAGAGAGAGGAGAAAAGAAAGAGAGGAGAAAAGAAAGAGAGGGAGAGAGTGGAAGAAAGGGAAAGAAAGGGAGCGAGGGAGATTTGAAGAGAGAGGGTATGATTTTACGATTTCGAATAATGAAACACGTGGAAAAGAGAACAAAAGTTAAGAAATGAAATTTAGATACTAAACAGATGGAAGCGTACCGGTCAAGATCAGGTGTAAATAAAATGAAAGCATCAAAGACCTAATTAAATAAAAAAGAAACGGAAGAATTTTCAGATTAAAGAAGGTGGAGGTGTTGGTATTAAAGATCGTAAAACTTTAACCAAGTTCTACAAATCGCTGGTTGTCTCAACACCCTGCCCCCTCTACGGGTGTGAGATTTGGACACTCCTAGCTGAGACAAAGAAAAATAAAGTTATTCGAGAACAAATGCCAGTGAAAGCTCCTCCGCATCTCCTACTAGGGGCACAAAACCAACGAGCAAAGTCGAATGTCTCGTGGGTCAACAGAAAACAAACCTCGCTGCTATTTAAGCGTCGGAAGATGGCATGGCTTTGCAGCGATACACGGCATGACAGCCTCTGCAAGACCATCATGCAAGGCACTATTGAAGGTCGACGCAGACGGGGACAGCAACATAAGAGCTGGCCAGACATCAAAAAGTAGATGAACATGACAATAGGGGAACCTCAGAGGGCCACCGCCAAAAGATCATCCTGGTGGAAGTTTTCTGGGGGTTTTTTTTCTGCCCTCAGGTGACCCCTACGATTGAATCAGTCGAGGTACTGATGATGATTATGATGATGATGATGATGATGATGAAAACTTGAAAAATTAAAACTAAAAAGAAAAGAAAGCTTAACTCATGATTTTTATATGATCGAAAACAGAATACGTTTATAAAATCGGATGAAGATATTTGAAAGAATGACGCTAGATTTTGTGAGGACAAGGTTAAAGATATAATGATTAACTCAGTATAGCTTAGATGTGAAATATGCAAGTCAGGAGCGTACTGACCTCAAACTCCCCGACCGGGGGACAAACCTGATTATGGGTCCCGAAGCAGTACATTTTGCCCATTGATATCTTATCAACATTTGTTTTTTTCTACCTACATTTATATACGCTACAAATTAAAATAAGCAAAATTGAAGGCTGAAGATTTTTTTGCTGATTTTGACGTCATTCAGGGGCTTTCTATTTTTTATTTTTTTTTTTTTTTTTTTTGCTCATGAAGAAGGAAATTACTGGAAACTAATTGAAACTCACTTGAAGCGAGCTGAATGTGTAATGCTCCTCATGAAAATGACACTTCCACCGAGCTTCTCTACGGCATATGACTTCACTGAATTTCTTTTGATGTGTTCCTCTCGAATTTATATTTAGCTGGGGTCATCAGGAGAGTATTGAAAAAAAGAATATATAAATTTCACTAATTTTCATGCATATTGTTGAATGTGTTAAAATTATTTAACTTTTAACAAGCCTCAACTTGATGCTAACAATTGTCGCAAAACGTTTATTTTTTAAAGATAGAATGATCTATTATGACATGTCTATAATTTTTATTTAGGTACATTGTATTTATTTTCACTTTTTCTAGTTATATCGCACATGATTCATTATTGTATATAACTAGATATTATTGTACATAATTAAAACAATAAAATTTGTATTTTATATGAATACTATCTTATGAAAATTGAGATGTAGTTGAGCATCATAGATTTTTATAATTACCAGGTTAATCATGCGCATTAACAAAATACAAAGGGTGAGAACAGAACCGCTGGATCCAAACAATGTTCTCAGTTATTGTTATTTAGTAGTAATTTAGATCTCCACGTGTCCGCCCCCAGTCGTAGACCCCGGTCGCACAGTTTTCAGGGCTGGGTTATGGATTGCCTTGGCTTTTACCCATACATCGTATTTGTAATTGTTATATATTAACTGTAACTTAGCTCTGGAACAAAGACAGAAGCATGAGGCACTCCGCGAAAATAGAAATCACTATTAATGATCTTTAAATCTAGTTTGCTGTCCATTACACCCCAAATGAAACGTCCAAAATTGTAGCTTCATACTGATAAAATCTGTGGTGGCTATTATGTAGGTGTTTTACTGTTATTTTTATTTTATCTTTATGCGTTTCCTTTTCTCTTTCGATGTATGAATTGAATGTATATCTACATATATACCTTTTTATATGTACACATACACTCAATCTTAAATATATATATAGACATTTTTATATTTATACATTCTTTTTATAGATACAAATATTTAAGTAGATGCTCTGTTTATAATAAACAGTATTAAACAACAATTACCGGCCTGAATGTCCGAGAGATTTTCACAGAAAATATTTGTCCTCCGACAGGATTCGAACCTTTATCCTATACGGAACCGTCATTTAGCTTAACGTAACTTTACCGATTTGGCCACGAAGAAGCGTTCGGTTAGCAAGGTCGAATTTACTGTATTTAAACTTCAATCTTCTATGTATCTCTCACGTACATTCATATCTGCTCATGGCGTATCAAATGTAAACATATATATATATATATATATATATTGTCATCCACAGACAGACTGTTTCGCTTCATTACAGCAGCTCATCATTGTGGCTAGGCATCCGATTGCCTCAAGCCAGGATTGAAACCCGACTGATTTGCCATCAGTCGAAGATTTTTCCCCTAAGCTATCAGCTCCTGGCAGAGCGGAAGGTGAATTTTTACCTATTTATTTTTTAATAAACACGCCAATGACTCAGAGTGCTCGAGTCATACAAGAGCTTTGCATTATCAGCAGAAGCAGTTACTGTTTACAAATTCACGCTTTCCTTCTAAAGTGCTCGACCGAATTTTATTTTTTCGGGTAAGTATATATTGTCATCCATAGACAGAGTGTTTCGTTGTATCACAGCTCATCATTGTGGCTAGACATCCGATCGTCTCAAATTTTTCCTCTAATCTATCAGAGAGGAATGTGAATTTTTACTTATATATTTTTGAATAAACATATTGAGGTAAGCTTCATTGAATAATTTAGACAAGTTTTGCCGGCTTATTTTGAAGCTCTAAGCAACTTTTTACTTTTTACCCTACCTCTTTGTCCTCGCTCTGTCATCTATTAAGACAAGCACATTTGGTTGATTACTCTCTGTGTCTATCTACCCTTCCTGCCTTTAATATGTTTCGTGAGCTTTAAATTCTCTAAGCCCGCCTTTCTCATTATGCATCCCAGAGATTTCAATTGTCTCCTTTTGATTGTAAGTATAAATGTCGTTTAATTTCCATTTTCCTTGAATCTTCCTCAATGCTCGCATGTTCCGTTCATGGTATTCTCAGCATCTGTCTACAGAACAAGATCTCTGTCGTTTCGAGTCTTTGCTTCATCTGTAAGAAAATTGCCCAGCATCCATTGCCATATATATTGCATGTTACGTGGGCACCCCGAGGCGGTGTAATAGTTAACAAGCTTCTCTAGCTAGAACAATTACGAATGAGTAGTGAGTTCGATCCTCACTGGGTGCCTCATACTTTCGGCTTTGTGCCACATCTGACCTACGCTTGGAAAATCATTAAGGGCACTCCGAGGTGGTGTAAAGGTTAGCAAGCTTTCTCGCTAGAACAATTGCGAATGAGTAATGAGTTCGATCCTCACTGGGTGCCTCATACTTTCGGCCTTGTGCTGCATCTAAGCTACGCTTGGAAAATCACTTTGTTGCATATTAAGTAGCACTTCGACATTCTTTACTTTGTTTTTAACGAAATTTTCCCATCTCTTAATGCCTTGCTTAGTTTCTAGATGACTTTTTTTGCTGTTTCAGTGCCTTCGGATTTCTGTGTTACATTTTCCGCCATCTGTTACTAAACTATCATGATAGTTAAAATTCAGTATCTGCTAGATTCTGACATCCCCAATTCGTGACTCACACACTGGACTGTCTCACGTGTTAACGAACATGTTACATTCATAGTGATGTGGGTCCTATAATACTTACATTCGACATTAAATAACCCAACAAGTTGATATATTGTTAAATTAACAAACCTAAACAAAATCTTCCCTGACCTAAAAGAAAGAATCGATAAAGGAATATGGTCAACAATAATAGCAACAATAAAATGGAAGCGTTTATCGCTTGAAAGGCCAACGAAATGCTTCAGTTTCTGCTGAGTTGCTTCGGGCTTCGAACACAATGAGTGAAAAAAAATTAATTAAGTGGTCATAAGGATGATTTCGAAAATAAATAAATTGGGGTGTGTATCATAAGGTGGGGGAATCAAGTGTGGCGACGATGGAGACAAATGGTTATGGTAAAAAGAGGGAAGAGGTATCGGAAAGAGATAATTTATGCAGAAAAGATGAAAAATTAAAAACTCAGTGATGAAGAACGAGAAAGAAAGGGAGTGTTAAAAAGACGAAGGAGGCGAAAAGAAAGAAAGAAAAGGAGGAGAAAAGAAGATGAAGTTGGGAAGGTGAAGATATGGGGGGAGCAAGAGAAAGAAGAAGAAAAATAAAGAGTGGGTGAGGTTAAAAAGAACCAGAAGAATGTGAAGTTGAAAAGAGAGATATGTGGAGGGTGAGAAGGAGGAGGAGGAGGAGGAGAAAAAGAAGAAGGGCGGAAGAAAATGAAAAGAAAGAAGAAATGGACGAGTGTAAAGAAAAATAGTAGAAGGATGGGAAGGAAGATGAACATGGAGGACGAGAGGAAGGGTAAAATAATATATAGAAGACGAGGTAGTAAAGAGATGAAGGAAAAATGAAGAAGAGGAGGACAGTTAAGAACATGAGAACGACAAAGATAAAACTGTGAACTATTTTAATCAAGTGCTATTAATTTTGATGGATAATGTTGGTCGCAGACAAAAGGGAAAAAATCTGATTTTCTGAAATTCTAACGAGAATCGGTGAAAATGCTTCCGAGCAGAAAACATGATTGACGTTTTCCTGTTTTAGACTGTCATTGAGTCGTTTTGTTTGGTTCTTGGAATTCTAAGTTTTAAGAGTTTAATCTTCTAATCTCTGTTGCTTTACCAATCGTATTATTATTATTATTATTATTATTATTAAAAGTTGTTGTTGTTGTTGTTGTTGTTGTTGTTGTTGTTGTTGTTGTTGTTGTTGTTTTCGCATGTTATGTTTACTGTTTTGTATCCTGTAGAGCCGGGTCTAAACTATGGTCCTTAGGTTCTATAAGAGAATTATCATTTAATTGATAGCACTTTTCTTAGTATACAGGATGTTCCTCGTGGAGTGAACTTCTGGGTAACTCGTATGCTGATGATGCCTGGGACGCTGGTAGTAAAATTGTCCATTCCTTTTCTCACGAGGCCCAGTGCTCCGATTACTATTGGTACAGTTTCAATCTTCATTCCTCACATCTTATTAACCTCGATCTCTAGGTCCTTGTATTTGGACAAGTCCAGGCTGTAGAATTGGACATCTCAAAAGCCTCTGACAGAGTCTGGCATTCAGATCTTCTCCACTAGCTGAAAAGCTACGTTATCTTCGGGTACATTTTTGAGCTGATCCAGTCGTTCCTATCAAATCGTGAAATGAAAGTTATCCTATATGGCCATTCGTCTACATCTTCCTGTACTAACGCGGGTTCCCGCCATGGCTCCATCCTTAGTCATACGCTGTTTTTAATCTTCATTAACGCTATTTCCGATGACATCAGATCTCTACTTGGTATCTACGCTGATGACCCTACTATTTATTCCTGCCTCGACAGTAAGACTGATCAGTCCGATAAGACCAAAATGGTGAGGTACTAAATGAACTTAAACCTGTCGTTAAGATCGCGTGTCAATTTTAACGCCTCCAAAAATAAACTTCTCTCAATTAACCATCTGAGAGACCCCACTCTGCCTTCCGTCAGCATGGCTGATGCTATCCTCCAGGAAAGTGATTCATTGCACCTTCACTGGATAACGTTCTCAGATGACATGAAATGGAAAGACTCTATCGAATCCATTGTGAGGTCAGCTGCTACGAAAGTCAGTTCACTGTGTCAGGCGATACAATTTTTCTCTCCTGAATCTACCATTCGTCTATGCTTTGAATATTACTGCCATATATGATCCGGTACCCCTGCGATTTACCTAAATCTCCTTGATATGATCCAAAGAAGAATCAGCAATATTATTGATCCTGATCTGGCGGCTATGCTTCAGTCCCTTGCCCGTCGACGCAATATTGCCTTTCTGTGCCGTCTTTACTTTCATGGTAATTGTTCAGATTAGCTCTTTGCTACGGTTCCTAGACTGTATGAATTTAAGCGCAATATGAGAATAGCGGCGAGATTTCACCAATTTACGTTCCACCTAGCTGGGTGTAGCTGTAGCTTCTACGTTAACAGTTTTTTTTCTCTCACCTCTCGTTTGTGGAACTTCCTATTGACTCCATACTTTCCGTCTAACTTTAATCTGCAAGATTTTAAATGCAATGCCAATTGCTTTCTATTGTACTCCTAAATGCACTTTTCTCTTTCTCTCTTTCTACTTATTACTAATGTTTCTGTTCCTAATTCCTCTACACCCTGTATTCCCTTATGTGTTAGTGCCTGTACTGCTTTGCTTGGGGTGACATTGACCTAAAAAAAATCAAACGCGTTGTCTGATATATCTTTTCCATCTTTCCTCGCAATCAAAACAGAAGAGTGATTCATGAGGTATTAGTAGGGCGTATCGTACGCGCTAACTAGTGAAGGAGCAACCCAAATTATTATTATTATTATTTATTATTATTGTTGTTTATTCATTATGATGATGATAATAATGATGATGATGATATGCGATAGCTTGAGATCGTGAACGAAGATTTAGGGCTTTTTTCCAAATTGTTAAAGACCATCTCACTCGCAAAAGAGGCAAGTAAAGTACCTTTTAATCTTACACTTATGTGGTGGAATACAGTGTGCGTATCACGGCGCCATTCTTTATATCTTTTGCGTGTCGTAGCCAATCGAGGTCGAACGTTGGAAGAAATGTCCCACAGTCGTAGATTTCCTGTTGGCATTTTCCCTCTTCTGGGCAAATGTATGTAAAGTTATGCTAAAGATATATATATATATATATATATATATATATATATATATATATATATATATATATATATGTGTGTGTGTGTGTGTGTGTGTGTGTGTGTGTGTGTGTGTGTGTGTGTGTGTCTCTGTGTGTGCGTGTATGCGTGCGCCGGCGCATAAATGACAGTTGCTCCATTATATTTCAAGCCTTGAAGAAGGTCTTTATATTCATCTCGTTTTTACCACCTTTTTTTCAGCCAATCTCTCTTTGGAATATAGCTAAGCCCATGACTTGAAAAGCTTTCCTCTTTTGTTTAAATTATCCGATCTCCCGATCTTGATAAGCGGATTCACATTAGTTATTCAACGGGGAAGAAAGATTTTGTCTTACCCATAGGTCGATACTCCCAATTATATATATATATATATATATATATATATATATATATATATGTGTGTGTGTGTGTGTGTGTGTGTGTGTGTGTGTGTGTGTGTGTGTCTATGTATTTATGTATGTATATATATCGCAGTTTCTTTTACCTCGGAAGCGCGATCAATCCAGAGGCCACCCTTAGCAACAAAATCAAACGACGAATCCAGGCAACCGGTACCGATTGTTGTACTTTGAGAGGTCGACTGTGGGACCAGAGAGGTATCAAGTTCGTCACAAAGTGTAAGGGCTATCGAACGGTTAGCATCTCAACATTGATGTACGTTCTCAAATCTTTACTACTATAACGCAGTGTTTATCAAACGCTTGACAAGTTTGCAGTGCCACCATTTGCGCTACACCATGAAAATCTGGTGAAAAAAACAATGTCTCTAACATGAAAGTCGTTGAGAGAGCAAATATATGAAGTATAGATGACCTGTAGAAAGACTATGATGGACTGGGAATGTATATTGTTTGGATGACTCTCGATTACCAAAAATCGCTCTGTATGATGAACCAAAGTGTGGAGAGTGACGGCGAGGCTGCCAAAGACACCGCTACAATGACTGCATCAAGAGGGACATGAAAGCGATGTGGGTCGACGTAAACCACAGGGAACAGCTGACTGAGGCCCACCCTCCGTGGCACCGAATGCTTCATACTGGAGTAGCGAAAATCGAATTTGGCCAGTTTCAAACTGGCGGACATGAATGAATCTCTCCTCTTGTTTTCGCCGAATACAACGGACAGTCGATGATGAGTTAATATATGAGAACGGACTTTTTTTTGTTGATGGATTTCATAATGTCGCCATAATAATTGTAGAGTTAAACTGCATTATATCTGTGAAGATTACTTACGTTATTTACTTGCAGAATATTGTCCTCATCTTTGTTGTTGCTATCACATTTCGGTCGTCCTACCCTCTGGCCTATATCAGGTGTTTGTCGACTCGGGTAACCTTCATGGAATTTCGAACTGAATACTTTATTTAATCTTCGGGAGTAGACTGTTCTTGATCCGCTGTCCAAGGATATCTTGTTTAGTCCTTAATTATTACTGCTCAGTTATAGCTCGCCCCGTCTCCACTGAGTCCAAGTACATAATACCAGACCAGGAACACACAATTACTATGTCACCAAATTCACAAACCAACGCTTTAATCCATTAGGTTACTGTTCTGTGTGACAATAACCTAATAAAAGAAGTTACTGCCTAAAAACTTAATCAACCTGCTGATATAGTGCTTGATGAACCCACAAAGGCGTCTCTTTTTACTACAGCTGCTGGTGTTGAAGTTTTACTGTCATTTCTCTTTATTTATTAACGGCTCCCTTATTATTGTATTTATTTCTATGCTTGGCCTACTAAGGAGTTTCCCATAGCTTGGTGCTGATTCGTTTAGGCGTATGTCTTTCCAGTCTTCCTCCATGTTTAACTCATTCCACAAGTGTTGATAACTACACTTTTCCCACCATATATGATTAGCTGTACTTGGTTTCATTGCCTCACCTTTAATTTTACTTTTAGGGTCAGTTAGTTTCACCATTTTTTGTAGTTGCTATAACTGCAAAGACTGAGGTATACACAGTTCTTCGTTATGTTTTCCTCCGTTTTAGGCTTTACTTAAGATTTTTCCGTAGAGTAGAACTGCTTTTGAGTTTTGTCCTGATTTTCTATGTGTCGCAGATCTTCTTTGACAATAAACACTTGACATAAAGCATATAGACCGTGGCAGTTTTCTACTCCTACTTGGTGACCATTCTCCTGTATGTAAGGGTTAAATGGGAACTACCTTATCATCGCTACTATTACCACATCTCTCTGGAGAAAGTTTTTGATTTAGTAGTATTTTATTTAGTAAAGTACTATAACAATATTTAAAAAAAAAAATTTTTTATATAAATCAGTAAGCATGAAAGAAAATCTTGCATTCTTCGAGTTTTGCTTCTCATTCCACACACACACACACACACACACACACACACACACACACACACACACACACACACGCACATGCACATACACACACAGAGACATTCATCTTAGTCCTTATACATTCCCACCCATTTTCTGGTTGCCAGAAACAATACTGGGGATTCATATGAATTTCAATATCATAAAAATCTTTTTCTTAGAGTTCAGATGAAAGGTAGTGGTACTTATTTCTAGTTAAAAAAATAAATATTGATTTGGCAGAATTTTGTTATGGCAAGAAAGAAAGAAAAAATGAACGAAAGATAGAAGGAAAAACCGAAATAAGGAAAGAGAGAAGGAACGAAAGAAAGAAAGAAACAAAGAAAGAAAGAAAGAAAGAAAGAAAGAAAGAAAGAAAGAAAGAAAGAAAGCATAGATGAACGAAAGAAAGAAAACGAACGAACGAAAAAAAGAACGAACGAACAAAAGAAAGAAAAAAGAAAGAATGGATGGACGAAAGAAAGAAAAAGAACGAACGTAAAAGAAAGAAAGAAAGAAAGAAAGAAGAAACGAACGAAAAAAAAGAAAGAAACAAAGAGAGAAACAAACGAAGAGAGGAAAGGTTAGAAGAAACAAAGATAGGTGGAAAATTAATTTGAAAAGTAACTGAGGCTAAGACATTAAGTAGAAGTATTGTATTTGTACATTAATGTTACAATATAAGTCTTTTATCTTTCTCTTTCATTTTTCTTGCTTGAAAATCATATTTTCTTATAAGAAGGATGAAAGGTAGTGTATGTGTATTTTGAGTTAAAAGAAATAAACATTCAATTTCTTGTGGCAATTTGATTTAAACAAGTTTTTTTCTATAAAATCTTGGTCGAAAACTCTAAGTAAACACTTAATTACCACTTGTAAATGAACAGAAAGTGCCGGTTGAAATTTTATAATAAACAACATAAGCGAGCACGTTTTAAATTTTCTTGGAGCCTTAATTCAAACATATAACTCCAGCAGAGTCGACGAACATTAAAAAAAAACAATAAAAAGAGCAGACAAGAAAATCCAAGAGAGAAAATAATGTATTTCAGAAGTGAGAATAGTTTAAAAGATTTTCTTTATTTTGTCTATAAACCAACAAATGCAAATATTTGTCAAACGCTACAAAAAATAGAGGAATACAAATAATCTAATTCCTTAAAAAGAAGCAACAGCACTTTTCAATTTGTATATAAAAATATCTATATAAATATCTATATAAATATCTATATTGCCACGAGACTATCTGCATAAGATTTCTGCTTATTTATTGCTTGATTGCTTAAAGATGTTTTTTCTTCATTTTGATTGTCAGTATTTTCCATTTTGATTTGTTTTATCAATTTCTCGATTTATGCTCCGCATTTTGCTGTGTTAAAAATCTTCTGTCCTTAGCAGATGTCATTTTGTGTAAATTAAGCTGTGACTTTGACGTTCGTCCATATTTGACAATGATATTTGACTATAAAGTTAGATGGAGAAGACAATGCGATATTGAATAAAAAAACATAGATTGATAGATTTGAATAGACTGAGATAGATAAATGTGAATAGACAGAGATAGATCTGAATCGACTGAGACAGATTGATCTAAATAGACTGATATATATATAGATAGATAGAGAGAGATTTGAATAGACTGAGATAGATAGATAGATAGATAGATAGATAGATAGATAGATAGATAGATAGATAGATAGATAGATAGATAGATTTGAATGTACTGAGGTAGATACAGACAGATATACGTACAGAAAGAAGGATGGCTAGATTTAGAGCATATTTCTTCTTGTTTACGAATCTTTTTTCATATTTCTCTGTGTATATCAGCATCTTTCACACTGCATTTCATTATTTCTGGAATTATGTATTCTTACGTCGAAACAGATATTTTTTCACCATCCCTTAAATATTCCTTTCTATTCCATAAAGAATATTCAGAATTATACGACGGCATAAAATATATTTTTAAAAACGACACATTGAACGCATTATTTTCTCACTGTAACGAGACTAACCACAATTTTTAGCATAAAAATGGTACTCCAATTAAAGAGAAAATAATTCACTAAGACGAAAATGTTTAGAAAGTGTTTTAAGCGCTAGTTAATCCACATTATATTAGGTTGGTGCAAAAATAATGACGTAAGAATGTCGTTTTTTGACGTTAAAAAATACGTCAAAAAACGACATTATTACGTCATTATTTTGGCACCAACCTAATATTTGCGTCCAAGTTCTTAAAACGTTTCACTATTCTTGATAGATCTTCTGTTATCGCAATATGGGATATTTAATAACAAAGACAAATGGAAACAAAAAGAAAAAGAATTTAAATGGAATTGGTTAGTATACGGAAACAAAACATATTTTTAAAAATAATCTAAATCTAAAATTACCAGCGTCTCTCGTTTGCGTGCATGTGTAATTCCCATCAACGTAAACGAAACTAATCCGATGAAGTCCTAAGGGACGAAACACGTCACACGAAAACCTGTTCTTGATATATATATATATATATATATATATATATATATATATATATATATATATATATATATATATATATCAGTGTAAAACTCTCTTTTGAGTGGTTTGTAACGCATCTATTTATCATCTCATTATTGCGTCTCTGACTTTGGGCAGAGTGCACTCAGGGCGACTCTGTCAAGGGACAAAGTTGCAACTGAGGAAAATTATATTGAGAGGTGACCATCCCTGGGGGAACAGCTGCCCGAGGTCATGCCTCTCATTGCACTAGAGCACAGAGGGATCTGTGCTCGCACCGAGGCTAACGCAATCAACGGTTGCAGGGGGCAACGGGCAATTTTGTTCCTAGCCCCACCTTAAAAAAGGCCTCGCTTCACAACTCTTCTTAGTGGGGGTACAGAGTAAATACCTATATATATATATATATATATATATATATATAGATAGATAGATAGATAGATAGATAGATAGATAGATAGATAGATAGATAAACAAATAAAATTAATAATATATTACACCAAATTGAAAGCTTCAAACCTAATTGTCCGAAATAATACTATTCCCCCTGCAAACCTTACCTCAATAAACCCAATGCATAGTACAGATTTACATGCCCGTTTTGAGAGTGTTTCCCACATAATAACCCTAGCACATACATCGGATACACAACCACAACTCTATCACGTCGGCTTAAAAAGCGCCATAAAAAAATCACCTTATAGCAATACACTGTACCACTAGTAAGAGATTCAAATCCTCTGAAATAAGAAAAACCCTAATCAACAGTACCAAAATCCTTTACAAAAACAAATGCAAAAAAACGCTTACAAATTCTTGAAGCCAACATAATTAAAAAAAAAAACAAAAACCCAACATAAATAAAATAGCATTTAATACTGGCAGAAACATATTAAGCATATTTAGTAAGTAATCCTCCAAATAATAAATACCACCCCCTCCGAATTGCTAATGAACTAATCTAACAACACTGCCTAAATAACCAAAATATTATCTATAAAATAAGATAAGGAACAACTTACTTCAAACCAAAAGCCATGATGAAGGTTGGCGACAACCGAAAGCGCTCGACAAAACACTAGGGACTAGGGCCTTTTTTCAACAACTTAGACCCAAATATATGAAAAAACTTGCAAGATATATATATATATATATATATATATATATATATATATATATATATATATATATATATAGTATTGTTTAAAATTTGTTATTTATGAGGGGGGCGTGTTTAATATCAGAACACATTTGTAGATAGGGTGTGTAAATGAGAGTCGTTCTGTTGCGTTTTTATTATCAACAGAATTATATTCTTCTTATTCTCTGCGCCATGTCTCTTCAAGATGTAGGCAATCAGGACTTTTATAATTTACTATCATTTGTAGCTCTTAGTAGCGTTTGTCTTTTTGCTATCTTTCTTAAACCCTGTTCGTTTTTGTTTTTTTTTCATTTTTTTTAATTGGTCAGTGGAAAATGTCATGATGCCATTTCTAACCTTAGGTCTCTGGGCAAGACCCGGAAAGAAATGTGTACACACCAGAAATCAAAGAAATAATAATAATAATAATAATAATAATAATAATAATAATAATAAACATAACAAGGTAGCGACATATGTGCACTGGAAGATATGCAAGAAGCACAAAATCGAGACCAATGAGAGATCGTATAAGCACAAAACAGACACACTTACCCAAAATAACGATGTAACTATACTCTGGGACATGTCAATTCAAACGAACAGAGAAATAAAAACCAACAGACCTGATATTATCATAAAGGACAGGAAGGTGCAAGCTTATTGGCACAGCAGTACCATCTTTAGGAAAATTATCAAGAAATTGTCCAAATACAAGGACCTGGAGATCAAGATTAACAGGATGTGGGGAATGAAGACCGAGACTGTACTAATAGTAATCGGAGCTCTGGACTTCGCGAGTAAAGGAATGAACAATTTTACTAACAGCGTCCCAGGTAACATCAACATACAAGTTGCTGAGAAGATCATCCTACTAGGAAAATCCCATATTCTAAGAAAAGTGCTATCAATTAAATGATAATTCTCCTATAGGGCCTAAAGACTATAGTTTGGACCCGGATCTACAGGATACAAAGCAGGAAATATAATTTACACAAATGATGATGATGATAATATTAATAATAATAATAATGAATGTAATGAATATAAAACTCGGCATGATAGAGTGGGCGAATATCTGCACTGGAAAATATGCAGCTTTTACAGGAAGGAAACTGCAAGTAACTTATATGAACATCACCAAGATCCGGTTACAGAAATAGTACCTGTAACAATTTTATGGGACTTTACAATGCCCACAGACAGAACAATTAAAGCTAATCGCCCAGATTTAGGGATCAAAGACCACAAGAACAGAATGCCCTTTCTTATGCTGCCCGGGTAGGTTGTCATGTATCTTTGAAGATTTTCAAAAAAACTATCAAAATACAAGGATCTTGAAATGGAAATCTAAAATTATGGCACATGAAGAAATCAATAAGTCCAATTGTAGTTGGAGCCCTCAGATTAATTTGGAAAGGTTCCGATAGATTAATCGATGGGATTCCTGATAGCCCACGCCTTAAAGAAATACAAAAAAAAATAATTCACAAGTACAGTTCACATATTACAAAGAGCTTTAAATTGAACAAAAATAATCAGTGGAAAATGCCATGAAGCCATTTCTGACCTTAGGTCTCTGGTTGGGACCCGATGGAAATGTGTATAAAACAGAAATCAAAGGAAATACTACTACTACTATTATTATTAATAATAATAATAAATGTTGTCTTGGTGAATTAAATAAATAAATATTCAGTTCAGTTCCACAGATTTGCCTGTCACTTATCTGAACTTATCGAGTTGGGCATGTCCCTTAACGCACTGTGCTTCTCTGTGAGCGGAGATAGTCAAGGCGTATGATGGCCAGATATCAAAAAGGTTGCTAGCTTTTAAGTCTGCAAGGTGAGTCATCCATTCACATCTAGATAAATATACACCTTCAATGTAAATCCATCTGCGGGAACTAGGTTATCCGACCTAAATGAACCCCACCTAGAAGGTTATGCACTGCTTTTATCAAAACCTGTCACCACCTCGCACATGTTTGGCTGTGATGCACATGTCTGGTATACGTTTACCAAACGAGGTATCATGATAAGTTATATTGGGTTTCGTATATTTCTACTCTGACGCTGCTTTTCCTTGTGCTAACGTCTCCCTCAATAATAATAGTAGTGATACACAGATACCAAGAACTTGTAGTGAAAATCGGAGAAATATTCTAAACAGCAGGTAAAGTTGTCCTCGGGACTATCTAGAGTTATCGTTCTGTATCGTAAGACACATTGGGGATACGTGATATCATCGAGAGTGCACAGGTGGCAGCGCTGTTTGTGCTATGGAAAGCTAAGGAAAGGGTAGTGTCTCTAAGCTGTGAGTAGGATCGGATATGACCATCATTACCCGGCCGAGCCAGGGAAGATTTCCAATACTCCTCCTCCTCCTCCTCCTACTACTACTACTACTACTACTACTAATAATAATAATAATAATAATGATAATAATAATAAAGACCACACTCAAAAAAAGTGCCTCCTTATTGATATGGCAGTCCTTGCTGACTGCAATATATCTTTGAAGATATTCAAAAAGCTGTCAAAATACTAGGACCTTGAAATAGAAATCTCAAAAATGTGGCACATGGAAACATCAACGATCCCAGTTGTAGTTGGAGCCCTAGGACTGGTTGGAAAAGATTCCAGTAGACTAATCGAAGAAATTCCTGAAAATCCATGCCTCAAAGACACACGAAAAATAGTTCTCACGAGTATAGCCCACACCTTACGAAGGGCTTTGTCTATGTAATTTTTTTTTTTTTTTTTTTTCAGTGAAAATGTGTCATGATGCCATCTCTCTAAGCTTAGGTCCCTGGGCGGGACCCGGAAAGAAATGTGTAAACGCCAGAAATCAAAGGAAATAATAATAATAATAATAATAATAATAATAATAGAGTGGGGCAATAATTACACTGGACAATGTGCAAACACTTTGGAAAATGTGTAAGCAAACACTGGTATGAACATCGGCCAGCGCCGGTTACAGAAATAGAAGATGTCACCATTCTATGGATTATACCATCCACACAGACAGAAAATTGAAGCAAATAGGCCGGACATTATTGTCAAAAACCAGAAAAGAAAAAAAACTTACTAATTGATATGGCTTGTCCAGCGGATTGTAACATAGCAACCAAGGAATTTGAAAAACTATCAAAATACAAAGACCTGGAAATTGAAATAGAAAAATGTGGAAATTGAAAACAAGAATAATACCAGTGGTAATAGGTGCACTTGGAATTATAAAAATGGAACAAAACAACACATTGAAAGAATCCCTGGAAACCCCAGCTTAAGAGACATACAGAAAATTGTCTTATTAAGTACAGCACACACACTAAGGAGAACTTTGTCTATGTAACGCTAGCAACTTCATCGGAGATAAAAAAAAAAAAAAAAAAAAAAAATTAACATGAAATGTGGCCATAACAACACACCACGACCTGCCTTAGGTCTTTCCGCAACTTGGTAGTGTGTCCATAGCAGAAATCGAATGAAATAATAATAATAATAATAATAATAATAATGCGAAGAAGAAGATTTACCCAAGGAAAAAAATTAAATTCTGGAACTGGCTTAAGTAGAAAATATCAGATAATGATAATAATCATATAGCCAGCAAAAAATCTGATTCCTTGACAAGAATAGATGGTTAACTTTCAATAAATTCTCTCTGAATTTCTAGGATGAGAAGTTACCATTATTTACATAATTTACATTCGAACTGTTGTTTTCATCTTTGCTGCTATTACCGCAAAACCTCTCCCACTTTACGCTCCGGTCTTCATCAGGACTTTGTTAATACGGGTAACCTTCAGGGAATTTTGAGCTCTTTATTCAGTCTAGGGGAGTACATTGTTCTCGTTCCACTGACCATGTCTCGGGAAATCTCGTCTAATTCTTATTTAGTAGTGCTCAGTTATTGCTCCCTCTGTTTCTACTGATTCGAAATCTGCATTTCAGTTTGAAATTTTCTAAAGGTTACCCGGATGGACAATGATAGGTCGAAACGATGTGGTTTTTACCATCAAAGATAAGGATAATAGCCAGCATGTAAATAATGTATATAACTTACAATGATGTTTGTTCTCGCATCAACAATACGATCATGGGGCCTAAATTCTCAATCCTCTGAATCTTTTGAACTGTAATCTATAAAGCGTTGGGATGAAAGAAATAAGGAAAAGAGGAAAAAGTACTAAACGAGTTTAAAAGGTTTGAAGGTGACCGAAATATTGCTTTGTGTTACCTAGACTTTATGAATTTAAGCTCAGTACTAGATTAGCGGCAATGTCTATTTTATAGTTGTTATGGTCCAGGTTAAGACCAAGGAAGAACAACACGAACACAAGAGTAGAAATAACGAAGGTATATTACACGAAATAATAATACAAGATGTGGAAGTCAGTCTGGTTTGGAGTGAACTACTATCGACTCGACTCGATTCGATCCTCTCTCTTGAGAGGCGTAGTATACATAGTGTTAGGAAGAGTTCATTCTATAGTTATAGGTAAGGACCCATGACAATAGTTGAATTGGCTGGATGCAACCGTAAGTTCGTTGCTAATAGTCACTTCTATCCCACTTCTCACCCGTGGAACGTTCTTCCGGCTTCTTGCTTTCCAGCCAACTTTGATCTTCAAAAATTTAAATGTCAATCGTTATCCACTCTCTTCTTAATTCCTTTTTATTGTTCTCGCAAAAAATGTCTTTTTCTTATTTTGTGTCTTAGCGGCTTTATTGTGCTTGCTTGAGGTGATATGCTTAAAAAAAATCACTCCGAATATTCATTTAGTTAATCTCTTTTATTACCGTTGTTGTTGTTGTTTCTTTTTATTATAATCATTATTGTTGTTGTTGCTTCTGCTACTCTCATTGTTGTTTATTTTGTCGGTGTATTCAACAATTAGAGAGAATATAGAAAGAAATAAAAGAAAAAGATGAATCCTCAACATAAAATATCAAATCTCGTCTCACTTGAAAAGCGTCTGCAAATGAAATGCTCATCTCCGTGTTTGTGATTGGTTCAACAGTAGTGACGAGCTGAAATATTTCAAGTACTATTGGAATCGTCATCTTGCAATCAAGCTGAAGATGGTGCGATGTACTGGGAAGGGAAAAGGAGAAAATTAGTGAAATATAGCTGAAGAATAAAGAAAGTTTTCGAAAACGTGAATAAAAAAAAGTGGTGGAAATCATTAGATGTAGGTAAAAGCAGAGAAAAGGAAGAATGAAAGAAAGCCGAAAAGATGGAAATATTAACAGGTTGCATAAAGAAAGAAAGAAAGAAAGAAAGAAAGAAAGAAAGAAAGAAGAACATGGTTAAAAATTAAATTGAAGAAATAATGAAAAGAAAGAAAAAAAGAAACTAACAAACGTGGAAATTAATTTGAAAAGGGGGTGATGTTAAATCAAGAATAAGGAATGAAAGAAGTAAAGAAAAAAGAGGAAAGAAATGTTAAGTGATAAAGAAAGAAAGAAAGAAAGAAAGAAAGAAAGAAAGAAAGAAAGAAATGGAGAAAAACTAAGTCGCATGGAAAGAAGAAAGAAAGGGAAAAAGTAAAGGGAAACAGTAAAGGGAAATGATTAGATTAGACAAAGAAAGAAAGAAAGAAAGAAAGAAAAAGAAAGAAAGAAAGAATGAAAGAAAGAAAGAAAGAGAAGAATTTGATGATTGAGAGCAAAATAAATTTGTTATAGTAAGTAGATTTAGGAGGGAGTTAAAGAAAAAGAAATATAGATGAGTATCAAGAAAAAAAGGAGAAAGAAAAGAGAAAAGGAAAGAGAAGGAATGAAAATGAAGAAGGAAAGATTTCTCCGAGAATTAACAATAAAACATTTAAAAAAATATATGGCAAGCAGAGAAAAGATCAGTGGTAAAAAATAGAAACTGGATGAAACTGGATGGAGATGAGTGTATAAAAATAAAATAAAATGTTTTTGGCTTCGCGAAAAGGTTGCGTTTCTTTTTTTTTTAAATCGGTATCACACCAGGGCAGTGCAGCCACTAGCAGGCAAGAGGTTACAGAGTTTAGAGGAATAAGGAACAGAAACAATAGTAATGAGGAGAAAGAGAAAATAGTAGTTAGGAAGACAGTAGATAGCGATTGACATTGCATTTAAATTATTACAGATTAAAAATTTAGTTAAAAAGTTAGAAAGCATGGAGCCAGAAGAAAGTTTCACAAGCGAGAAGTGCGAGATAAGAAACTGCTAGCATAGAAGTTACGGCTATATCTGGCTAGCTCAACTTTAAATTGATGATATCTCGCCACCAGTCTTGTATTGCGCTTAACTTCCTATGTACCAGAGCGAAGAGCTCATCCGAAAAATTACCATGAAATATTTATAAAAAAAAAGGTACAGAGAGGCAACATTACGGTGGCGGTCAAGTAACCGAAGCCGAGCTGCGAGATCGGGATCAATAATATTGCTGATTCTTCTTTGGATCATATCAAGGAGCTCCAGGAAAATAGCAAGGGCACCGGGCCGTATATGGTTGCAATATTCTAAGCATGGACGAATGGTAGACTTTTAGATATGCAAGCTAGATTCAGGAGAGAAAAATTATCTCACCTGACACAGTGAACCGGCTTTCTTAGCAGCTGACCTAGCAATGGCTTCGATATAGTCGTTCCATCTCATGTCAGCTGAGAACGTTAACCAAAGAAGGTGCAATGAGTCACTTTCATGATGGAAGACAAAGAAGGTTCTCTCAGATGGTTAATGAAGAGAAGTTTAGTTTTCGGGGCGTTAAAATAGACAAGCCATCTTTTGCCCCAGTAAACGACGGTCTTGAGGTTGTTTTGTACATCAGCTGCTAGACTGATCAGTCTCAGTAACGAGACAGGAGTAAATGTTAGGGCCGTCGGCGTAGATGAATGCCAAGTAGAGATCTGATGTAATCTGGAAGAGCGTTAATGAAAATTAAAAACAGTATAGGACCAAGGAGGGGGCCTTGGGGCGCACCTGCGTTAGTACGAAAAGATGGAGACGAGTGGCCGTTCAGGACAACTTTCATTTCACGATATGATAGGAACGACTGGATCAGCTCAAAACCGTGCCCGGAGATACAATAGTTTTTTCAGCTTGTGGAGAAGACCTGAATGCCAGACCCTGTCAGAGGCTGACAAGATGTCCAATGCTACAGCCCGGGTTTCACCTTTTTTTATCTAGAGCACGATAGGCTCTTTCTGCAATTATCGTCAGTACATCAGCAGTTGATATGGAGTACTGCTTGTCTAAGAAAAGGCCCTGTGCTGAGAGTTGTCACGAGAGCCAAAGTTTTAGAGGCTATACGTTGCCTCATTTTCACAGCAAACAGGGACTTAGCATTTTCTAGGACTCGCTTACATTTGTTACGAGCAGTAACAAATAGGCACCTGTTATATATGAGAGCTGTCATACTGGTATAGACGGAAATAGTGGTTCGCACTTCTCTCCGTCTTTTGAATAGAGGTTTATTACTTATTTCCTGTTTAGGATTGGGTTTCCGGTTCCCTCTAAAGTCTCTTCCTTCACTTTCACTTCCGGTGGCCCCTTGCGTCTTTTTGGCATTATTACTTTGCTTGGGAAGGTGCCTCTTTCTCTGTAACCTTCTACGTCGAGTGGCCCTTGGGCGTTGTACAGAGTATAATAAAATTTTTTTCGCTTTAACTGCAATAAACTACCTCGTGAGAGTATTTTTTTCTTTCTACTGCACTGGTTGCCATCCAAGGCTTAAGAGTCAGACCTTTCCGGCTATTAAGTCCTAACCAAAAAAATAAAGAAAAGGGGATTGAGTCATAGGATATTTGTGTTAAAGCGAACGCAACGACGTCACCCTGAATTTGAACTCGGCACGCTAATCCCGCGTTCAGCGCTAATAACCGCTACGCACACGCTAGGAGATAGGGGTGGGCAAGTAGAAGATGCAATAAGATTGCGTTATGTGAATCTTTTAAGTGAAGAGGATTATGCTTTTACCTGTCTTGATCCTCAACCCCCAGCGTCGGTGGCACACAACAATCTCTGCCATCAAGCAAACCATTTAACGGATAGGAAAATATCTCAGAACTAATAACGTATCAGAACTTCTGTGTAGTTTTATGACATAATGTACATTGCGTAGATTATGTAATTGTGAAACGTCAGAATAAATTAGTGCTTTTTTTAACAAGAATAAAACCAAGTCTTATTCTAACGACTCTTCAAATCTCAAATGTCAAACGAACCCATCAATTTTGTTCACATCTCACATTTTGCCTACTTATTCTATAAAAAAAAACATTCGGTGAAAGCAAGTACAGAAAACATTAATAAAACAAAATGTTACAGTCTCACATGTTTTTTTTTTTTTGTTTTTTTGTTTGTTTTTTTTTCATGTTGACGGGCACGGAAAAATAAGTCACCGTTTACGAATATCAGTAAAAACTATGAGCAAAAATAAAATAAGATAAATGGTAAACTCCCGATTCATTTTTTAAAGATTTCATTTTATAAGATTTCAGTATTTAGTTTGAAAAAAAAAAAACATAGCAAAAACACTCTGACGAAAGTAAATCGCCCGCCAATATTCGAATACCTGCACACAACGAACGCACCATTTACAAAGGTAAGTGTCAAATTTGTATTTTTCTGACTGAGGACAGTAGGTGCGACGCTGAAATCCGAAGACCGATTGGGATGGCCAGGGATGCATTTCAAAAGCTGGGTAGAGTACTTCGAGACAGGAGGATTTCTTTGGTGACAAAGAAAAGAGTACTGAGCTACTACGTGACATCTGTCCTTCTTATACGGCAGCGAATGCTGGACAGTCTCCTCAAAATGAAGATGAGACTCGAGGCAACTGAGATGTGGTTCTACAGAAGGATGCTAAGGATATCATGGAGCGAACGTGTGAGCAACGATGAGGTCTTGGAGAGGATGCAAACAAGAAGGAAGCTTATACTTAACATAAGGAAGAGGCAGATGAAATTTCTGGGACACGTAATGAGAAAGGACGGCCTGGAGAATCTGATACTCACAGGTCGAATAGAGGGAAAAAGAGACAAGGAAAAGCAACGCATGACATACCTGGCGGGCTTAAGCGAGTGGATGACAGAATATGGTCTGGAGAGTTGGCGGAGGCACGAAACATTGAGAGCCACAAGGGATAGGGAGAAGTGGAGAGCCATGATCGCCCATGGGCTGAAAGGACACCGCACACAAGAAGAAAGAATTTTTCTGACTATGAAGAGAAACACACATGAAAAGCAGTGATACAATAATTGTTCCGTTACCAACGCTATTTTTTTTAATATTTTCTCTTTGTTCCCCTATATTTTAATTTCTGTATATTAATTACATTTTGTCCACTTCTTGTTTAGGCATAACCGAAGCCGATACAATAAGCAAGATCAAAGTATGAGGTTACTACTTTCTTATCCTCCTAATTCTACTCTTAAATTATAGCATCGCCGGTATGTAACTTCTTAAAAAAATTCTGTAAGCATCGATCTGTTTTAATATCTTATTATTTGAACATCTATTTAAGGTAGCCATTTTGTATACATTTATTTTTGCTGTTATAATTCGTTCTGTGAAACTCCTTTCACCACATGTTGACTGTTTTCCCACTGCATCATACTGCAACGTTGTGTAACATTTTCCTTTCTGTATACTAACTATTGTAAAATTTATAACCTAATCCTGTAATCAAAATATGTGTTACCTTCCGAAATCCAATACACTACCCATGTGTCCGAGCTTACATCACATGGTATTCCCTAGCGGTCATCCATCTAAGTACTTACCCACATGTTCGAGCTTACAGCACCTGGCAATCACAAGCAGTCACCCACATATATGTACTCACCCGCACGTCAAAGCTTACAGCACCTGGTATCCCCAAGAGGTCACCCATCTAAATACACACCCACACGTCAATGCTTCCCTCACCTGGTATTCCCAAGAGGTCACCCATCTAAATACTCACCCGCACGTCAAAGCTTACAGCACCTGGTATTCCCAAGAGGTCACCCATCTAAATACTCACCGGCACGTCAAAGCATACAGCACCGTGTATTCCCAAGAGGTCACCCATCTAAATACTCACCCGCACGTCAAAGCTTACAGCACCTGGTATTCCCAAGAGGTCACCCATCTAAATACTCACCAGCACGTCAAAGCTTACAGCACCTGGTATTCCCAAGAGGTCACCCATCTAAATACTCACCCGTACGTCAAAGCTTACGGCACCTGGTATTCCCAAGAGGTCACCCATCTAAATACTCACCCGTACGTCAAAGCTTACAGCACCTGGTATTCCCAAGAGGTCACCCATTTAAATACTCACCCGTACGTCAAAGCTTCCCTCACCTGTTATTCCCAAGAGGTCACCCATCTAAATACTCACCCGCACGTCAAAGCTACAGCACCTGGTATTCCCAAGAGGTCACCCATCTAAATACTCACCCGTACGTCAAAGCTTACAGCACCTGGTATTCCCAAGAGGTCACCCATCTAAATACTCACCCGCACGTCAAAGCTTAGAGCACCTGGTATTCCCAAGAGGTCACCCATTTAAATACTCACCGGCTCGTCAATGCTTCCCTCACCTGTTATTCCCAAGAGGTCACCCATCTAAATACTCACCCGCACGTCAAAGCTTACAGCACCTGGTATTCCCAAGAGGTCACCCATCTAAATACTCACCCGTACGTCAAAGCTTACAGCACCTGGTATTCCCAAGAGGTCACCCATCTAAATACTCACCCGTACGTCAAAGCTTACAGCACCTGGTATTCCCAAGAGGTCACCCATCTAAATACTCACCCGCACGTCAAAGCTTACAGCACCTGGTATTCCCAAGAGGTCACCCATCTAAATACTCACCCGCACGTCAAAGCTTACAGCACCTGGTATTCCCAAGAGGTCACCCATCTAAATACTCACCCGTACGTCAAAACTTACAGCACCTGGTATTCCCAAGAGGTCACCCATCTAAATACTCACCCGTACGTCAAAGCTTACAGCACCTGGTATTCCCAAGAGGTCACCCATCTAAATACTCACCCGCACGTCAAAGCTTACAGCACCTGGTATTCCCAAGAGGTCACCCATCTAAATACTCACCCGTACGTCAAAGCTTACAGCACCTGGTATTCCCAAGAGGTCACCCATCTAAATACTCACCCGTACGTCAAAGCTTACAGCACCTGGTATTCCCAAGAGGTCACCCATCTAAATACTCACCCGCACGTCAAAGCTTACAGCACCTGGTATTCCCAAGAGGTCACCCATCTAAATACTCACCCGCACGTCAAAGCTTACAGCACCTGGTATTCCCAAGAGGTCACCCATCTAAATACTCACCCGTACGTCAAAGCTTACAGCACCTGGTATTCCCAAGAGGTCACCCATCTAAATACTCACCCGTACGTCAAAGCTTACAGCACCTGGTATTCCCCCAGAGGTCACCCATCTAAATACTCACCCGCACGTCAAAGCTTACAGCACCTGGTATTCCCAAGAGGTCACCCATCTAAATACTCACCCGTACGTCAAAGCTTACAGCACCTGGTATTCTCAAGAGGTCACCCATCTAACATCTCACCCGCACGTCAAAGCTTACAGCACCTGGTATTCCCAAGAGGTCACCCATCTAAATACTCACCCGCACGTCAAAGCTTGCAGCACCTGGTATTCCCAAGAGGTCACCCATCTAAATACTCACCCGCACGTCAAAGCTTACAGCACCTGGTATTCCCAAGAGGTCACCCATCTAAATACTCACCAGCATGTCAAAGCTTACAGCACCTGGTATTCCCAAGAGGTCACCTATCAAATACTCACCCGCACGTCAAAGCTTATCGCACCTGGTATTCCCAAGAGGTCACCCATCTAAATACTCACCCGCACGTCAAAGCTTACAGCACCTGGTATTCCCAAGAGGTCACCCATCTAAATACTCACCCGCACGTCAAAGCTTACAGCACCTGGTATTCCCAAGAGGTCACCCATCTAAATACTCACCCGCACGTCAAAGCTTAGAGCACCTGGTATTCCCAAGAGGTCACCCATCTAAATACTCACCAGCATGTCAAAGCTTACAGCACCTGGTATTCCAAAGAGGTCACCTATCTAAATAGTCACCCGCACGTCAAAGCTTATCGCACCTGGTATTCCCAAGAGGTCACCCATCTAAATACTCACCCGCACGTCAAAGCTTACAGCACCTGGTATTCCCAAGAGGTCACCCATCTAAATACTCACCGGCACGTCAAAGCTTACCTCACCTGGTATTCCCAAGATGTCACCCATCTAAATACTGACCAGGTTAGACGTTGCTTAACTTCAGGGATCATACGAGAACCGGTATTTCATCGTGATATGGTCGTAAGATCACGAAAGAAGTCGTTTATTTGTTAAAAAAAATGGCGCGAATAATCTTTAGACACTTCTTGACGCATCTACCTTATGAATCCACCATTAAAATCGATGACTGCTTCAATACACGGCACTGGGCACTTTTTTACAATAATATTATGCATTCATTAGACAGTATGTACGTATGATGAGTATATATACAGAACTGAATACGTGTTTTCGTAAGGTTATGCTTATTAATATATATGTATTGAAATATATTTATATTATTGTACAAATATATTCCTATAGATATACTATCTACAAATGTGTATACATATATATATATATATATATATATATATATATATATATATATATATATATATATATATATGCATATCTGTTCGTACGTATTCATATTCATCAATATATAAACATGTGTGTAGTTGGTATGTATGCAATTTACTTCTGTATGCGTATAAACGGATCGAATTCTTCCATATTTGAAAATAAAATTATTAACAATATTCTAATAAATAAATGCATCAAATGGGAAGAAATGTAATTCACTTCAATTC
>CAHIKZ030004034.1:2370000-2400000 GCA_903632075.3 Acanthosepion pharaonis | reverse complement strand
ATGCTCAAAATGTGGATTTGAAGTCTCACGTACGACACAAACATAAAAACTGAATGAAATTGTCGGATCTTCATACGTCAAAATCGACGGCAGAGAGTCCATCATATATATATCGAAAACACTAGAATTCTACATATATCACGTTATCAGAAACATCTCGCTATTAAAACGGCCCTATATATCAATCATTTCTCTCCACCTACCAATGGAGCGTTAAAAGTTGTTGTTTTTTTTAATTAGAAAGATGCTCACGCAAATTCCAGCTGAGCGAAATACTTGTCCACCAAAAGGGTCTGTTACCCATGTGACAATCAGGTAAATGCTTGACTGTGTTAGCACTAGAAAGCATGAATATAGTTTTTGCCCATTTGTTCATCCATATATATCTCAAACACATGAACAGATACAGATATACCTATGCATATTAATATCAAAGCAAATCTTTCTATTCAAATGTATAAATACATACATACATACATACATATATATATATATATATATATATATATATATATATATATATATATATATATATATATATATATATTGGAGCGTAACAGCAATATTGTGCAAATCGTGTAACAGCAAAATTGTCTAATTGTTAGATTAAATTTTGAACCGTTGTATCTAAGAAATGATTAAAGATATCTTACTGGAATTCTCCGAGGTTTTTATAACTTTATTATACTTTACTTAAGAATGCATAATTACTTAAGAGACTTAACAGAAGAACTGTGATGAAATCGATCATAAATGAAAATGTCATATTCATTATTAATTAATCAAAGCTAAGGATCGAAGCTCATGAATGATTGATATAAAGTTCACATATATATATATATATATATATATATATATATATATATATATATATATATATATTATTCCACGATAATTTTCCAACTTATTCAAGATGATCTTCGCCCTCTAACCATCTAACTTTCTAACAAGGTGCCTCACAAGTTTCACCTACGATTTCATTTACAAGTCTTTTTTCACTGCACTCTCAAAGGTGAAATTTCTCTCTCACGTGACAAACGTATTATGGATTGTTGGATCTTTTCTAATTGATCTCTTTAGCTCTAAGTTGAAATGATGATCCCTCCTCTTGTTGTGACCTCCTGATCCAGTTTTCCTCTCTACTGTTCCCTCTTTTTTAAACTTATTCATCGTTCTCTTGATGGTTTTTGAATGTATTTTGAAGATGTAAGCCAGAGTATGAATGTTGGTACCATTAATGAAGGCCTGAATGATCTTTTTCCTCTTGGAATGAACGCTCCTATTCAAAACAACACAAAAATAAATTACAACGTAACAATCAAAATGTGAGAAAAAATAACAACACCAGAGATAAAACACTCTTGAATATAGCTATAGAATTGGCTGAAAGCGCTTGAAACAATAAAAAAAAAATAAGAAAAATGTCTGTATACCCTCACACTTACAAAACGGAAAAACGTAAGGATACTGAAAAAACTAATAAAAAATTTAATTAAATCTTCCTTGTCGGCCATATTTCATGAAAAATGTTTGAAAGAAAGGTTGCTACGCAAATATACATTAATATATATATATATTTCGAAAGAAGTTGTAACGGGTTCGGATTTTGAGTTAGTTAACCCGTTCTTACATGTATTTTTAGTAATAGTTCATAAAGGAATCCTTTTTACTTTTTTTTATACTGAAAACTTGATGAATTAAAACGTACAACAGTAACAGAAACAATAATACTTGGGACGCATGTTGCCATTTATAACAAGAATTTGTATTTTTCTTTTTCGTGATGTGAATTAGATATTAATGGTGTAAGTTAAAAATGTTCAGTGTTGCTCTCTCTTTTGTTTCTGTAAAGTTTGTGATGACTTGTTTTTTAGCTTGTTCTGGGAATTTCGTTGGTGAGGATAACGTTTAAGATCGTCAGTTTTCGATTTTCCGGACGGATGAGGATACGTGAGTGCTGGACCTTTTTACTACTGTTCTTGCCACATGCCACTCTTCTGTTCTCTACACTACTGTCTGCCACCGCATATGGTGGAAGGGTTGTTTTTATAATCAGATTTTAGAATGATGAAATATCTTTCATCCCTGGTGGCAAGGTTGTTTTTAGTATAAAATTTTCTTATCTTTATTTTAGGAATGATGAAATATCCTTATTTTCTATCATTACTGATGACAAGATTATTTTTAGAATGATGAAATATCATTCTGGATGATAACAAAGTAATGAATTTTTATTTATTCGTCCGATATATATTTATTACTTTAAACGTTATTTTTAGTGGGTACTCATGTCTAAGTAGAGGCTTTGTTTATTTTTAAACAGTATTTTATTTCGTCTACCGCTTTTAACATTTTTCTCTAATAAGATTTCTCAAATGAGTAGTATCTGTTCTGCTGGTTTTAAAACGTAGAAGACGCCTGGTTCCAGGTATTCAAATACTGTACTTCCCCCATTGCAGTAAAAAAGGAAGAATCGGCGGTATATCAACGTCAGCGTAAAATGAACATACGACCTTGAGCTGCAATTTGAGGTTTGTTCTCGCAAGCCGTCGATAACGAGTTGAATAAAATCCTGACACAGAACTGGTGATATTCAAAAAAAAAAGAAAGTTATGTCTTGAAAGGAAAAAAAAAGAAAAGGAAGAGGGTGAAAGAAAGAAGAGGAAAATTTAAAAAAAAAGAAAAAGAAGAGGGTGAAAGAAAGAAGAGGAAAATTTTAAAAAAAAGAAAAAGAAGCGGGTGAAAGAAAGAAGAGGAAAATTTTTAAAAAAATAGAAAAAGAAGCGGGTGAAAGAAAGAAGAGGAAAATTAAAAAAAAAAGAAAAAGAAGAGGGTGAAAGAAAGAAGAGGAAATTTTTTAAAAAAATAGAAAAAGAAGAAGGAAAATTAAAAAAAAAAAAGAACGAAGATTTTTTTTAATCATTTTACCCCAAGCGAAGCGGGAGTGCCACTAGCAATCAAGGAGTTACAGTGAGTGTAAGTGAGAGAAAAGGCTGTGTAGAGAGGGGATTGAGGAAAGGATAAAAGAAGACCGGGCAACAGAAAATGGCGATTGACGTTGCATTTAAATTTTTGAATATTCTTGTTATCAGGGAAGCAAGTAAGAGGAATAGAGTTCCGCTGTCTGGAAGCACGAGAAAAGAAACAGCCGGAGTAGAAGTGGCGGTTGCATTTAACTATTTCAACAGTAAAAGGGTGAGACCGAGATACCAATCTAGTAGCACGCTTAAATTCATGTAGTCGGAGCACCAGGGAAGATAGCTCGTCAGAATAGTTGCCATGAAAATATTTGTAGAAAAGACAGAGGGAAGCCATATCATGTCGATGAGAAAGTAACTGAAGTCGAGATGTCAGGTCAGGACCGATAACATTACATACCCTTCTTTGACTTGTGTCAATAATCTTGAGATATGCAGCAGATCCTTCTTTGGATTTTGTCGAGAACTTCGAGATGATCAACAGGGACTCCAGACCAGATATAGCAACAATATTCAATGCATGAAAGAATGGTAGATTTGTAGATGTGTAAGATGAACTTTGACGAGAAAAACTTTCTAGCATAACACAGTGAACCGACTTTCCTTGCAGTAGATGTACCTATTGATTCAATGTAGTTGTTCCACTTCAATTCATTGGAAACGTGAAGCCAAGAAAGCGTAGAGACACTCTCACGTAGTCGATCATAAATGTGAGAAAGCGTTAACAGTAGGCAGGAAAGTGAATACAAAGTGAAGGTTCAAAACTGTGCAAAAGAAGAGGCAATAAGTGTGTTGAAAATAGAAAGAAAGAAAAAAGTAAGAGAGAAAGAAAGAAAAAGAAAGAAAGAAAGAAAGAAAGAAAGAAAGAAAGAAGTTAATATAAGAAATATGAGGCCATTTTCTCACCTTGTCTATTACTATTTCATTACCTGAATGATTAACGGGCACTTATCGAAATTTGACATGCTGGATCATTGCGAACATTAATAAGCAATAAAAACAAGTAATTTAGGACTAGACTTCAGTATTCCTTCTTCAGCGTCATATAGAAATGCACCTTGTTTATAAACTAATACATGCATATTACATGCTGATTTGCATTGCGCTAATCAAACAGTAGACTTCTCGCCGTTATTATCCATGAATATCCCGATTAGTTTTCCTTGTGTGAATAATATATCCATTGATTATCAGGAAGCGGGAGCAATGAAGGCTTAACGTCATGTTCGCACGCTCAATTGATATAACAGACCCAGCACGAACGACGCACAAAACTTTAACATAACTCTCAGCTTGCTTAGAAATCTTACATTTCAGTCTTTATTGAACTTCATCTACTGAATCAAACATTTATTCCTTACAAATTGATATATATATATATATATATATATATCCGAATGTAATGAGAACGAAAATAATATAAAATCTAACGTTCACAGCATTAATTCGAAAGAGGGCTCAATACTAAGAATAGAGCAATAATTATTTATTATAATTTTTGCATACGGACAAATACAACTTACCAGCTTTGGTTCTCACTAGTCGAGATGCAACTGCATCGAAACAAGAATGCATCTTTGTAGTAAGCTGTTTTTGTCCGTATGTAAAAATTATAATAAATATATTATTATTATTATTATTATTATTATTATTATTATTTCCTTTGATTTCTGGTGTGTACACATTTATTTCCGAGTTCTGTCCAGAGACCTAAGGACAGAAATGGCATCATGACATTTTCCACTGATCAATTAAAAAAAAGAACCACAAACATATTTTACATAAAGCCCTTCGTAAGGTGTTGGCTGTACGCGTGAGATCAATTTTTTGTATTTCTTTAAGGCATGGACATCCAGGAATCCCTTCAATGAGTCTACTGGAATCTTTTCCAACCAATCCGAGGGCCCCATCTACAACAGGGATTGATGATGTTCCCATGTGCCACATTTTTGAGATTTCGATTTCAAGGTCCTTGTATTTTGATAACTTTTTAAAGATCTTAAGATACATTTCAGTCTGCAGGGACTGCCATATCAATAAGGAGGTCCTTTTTTGTTTGCGGTCTCTAATAACAATGTCTGGACTGTTAATTTTGATTGTTCTGTCTGTGTAGTTCCATAAAATTGTAACAGATCCTATCTCCGTAACCGGGTCTGGGTGGTGTTCATACCAATTTCTTTCAGTTTCCTTCCCATAAAAGTTGCAGATTTTCCAGTGCAGATATTTGTCAAGTCTTTCGTGCCGGCTTTTATATTCAGTGGGTGCCAATACTGTGCAACCTGATTATTATTGAGGAATATTTTGTATTTATATATTTGTTACTATCCATATCGTTGACGTCCATAATTTATATATTTTTAATTTATATTGCTTTCTATCACATAAAACTTATATTCAACAGTAAATAAACCAACTGATATATCGTTGAATTAACCATTAATGTTTTTTTTATTATAGGAGATTTGATATATAAGAGATTAGATACTATATAGTACTTTCTAAGTTTAGTACTTTCTAAGGATATTTTTCATATGTCTTTCTGAAAAATATCAATTGCTGTTTATATCCAATTTCTGGTTTCTGTATCATATTTTCCATTTTCTGTTACTGCACTACTCAGATAGTTGAATTTCAGAATTTTTTTTTTTTAATCATTTCATCCCAAGTAAAGGTCTACTGCCACTAGGGAGCAGCTGGTTATAGGGAGTGAAAGAGAATGAGAAGATTTTAATCAGAAGTAAGGAAAGGACAATAAAGGAACAGGATTCAGGAAGAAAGAAGATAGCGATTGACCTTGCATTTTAATTTTTTAGAGATTGCAAGTGGCAGTAAAGTAAGAAATCGGATTGGATTTCCACAGGTAAGAAGTACGAGGAAAGAAAGTGTTAGAATAGAAGTGGCTGTTACATTTAGTTAGTTCGTCAGTAAAATGGTGAGACCTAATTTCCAATCGAGTAGCACGCTTAAATCCACGTAGTTAAGGCATTAGAGAAAAAAGCTCATCAGAACAGTTGCCATGAAAATATTTGTAGAAAAGGCAAAGGAAAGCCACATCACGTCAGTGAGAAAATGACTGAAGCCAAGATGCCAGGCCAGAACCGATAACATTACATACTGTTGTAACCTAGAAAGGGTTACTGAATGAGGAATAACGAAAAATGGAGGTTGGAAATGAAATGGTAATCTTCATAATATCAACAAAATACAATACTCGCCAGCGGTGTGAAGTAGGTAAACCACTGCTAGTGGTCGACTACTTAGGCATCATATTACCCCCACTTACAATAGTGTCTAACGTATTTATGAGCAATATACCAATTAGTGTTCATAGGTACGGTATATAACACACACCCTTCTTTGAATTGTGTCAAGAATCTTGAGATATGTATCAGGATCACCAGACTAAATACGGCAGCAATAGTAATGTACGGATGAATGGTAGATTCATAAATGTGCAACATAGATTCTGATGAGAAAAAACTTTTGGCACACCACAGTCAACCAACTTTCTTAGCTGTAGACATAGCAATTAATTCAATGTAGTCGGTACACTTGGTGTCAATGAAAAATGTGAGCTCAAGAAGGCGTTGATAATGACGTATCTAGTACGTAACACATACTTTGGTCGGTCTCTTTTGCTGACAATCATTCATTCTATCTTTTTACAGTTAATGATTAGTCCACACTTCTTTCTTCTCTTTATTACGTATATATGTATGGCGTTTTCATTAAATAAACGATTTGGCGTTTATGTAGAAATACTGTAGAGTTCAAGTGGATGGCAATTCGTTGCTTATTTGGATCGCAAATGACGGTAAGCAAAAATCTGACAGGCGAGAGATATCTGTAAAGATTAATGTAATACATAATTTCAGCAATAAACGTCTTCGGCTAGATTTATACATAATTCGAAATCGATATTGGCTGTTTCACACAAGCAAATATGACAGCACTCTTCGTGATTGACGATATAATTTGTCTGCGTGAATTTATCCATTCTCGATTAAGGGAAGTCTTGTTTGTCTTTTATGACGCAAGATTATTCTAACAAGAATCTTTAACAGGAATAAAACTCTCTACTCAATATTAGCTTTAAATCAATTACCAATTTAAATATTTATTTCTTTTCCTTTTCTTCTTTAATTCTTTCTCTCTTTCTCTCTTTTATTCTCTCTATTTCTTTCTATCTTTATATATATACATACATATATATATATATATATATATATATAAAAGTATTCCTATAATTTACACACACACACACACACACATATATATATATATATATATATATATATATATATATATATATATATATATATATAAAAAAACATAAAAAATGTCTTAAAATAATTATCGGACTTTGTCCGTTTCCTAATGTGTGACGTCATTTGTTTATATTTGGATACGCATCGAGCAGATATGAATGTATGAGAGAAAATCGTGGTGAATTGTGGTTTAAAAACAAATAAATCGACCTTGCTACCCGAAACGCTCCTCTGTGACTCAATCGATAAAAGCACGTCAGGCTATATGACGGTTCCGTATAGGATACATGTTCGATTCCTGTCGGAGGACGCATATATTCTATGAAAATTTCTCGGACATTCAGGCCGGTAAATGTTGTTAATACTGTTTATTACAAACAGAGCATTTACTGAAATATTTGTATCTATAAAAGAACATATATATATATATATATATATATATATATATATATATATATATATATATATATATATATATGAATACTATGTGCCAGTTACAATATACATATCAAAAATTTACAAGCTTAACAATATTCTCAATATAATATAATATAATATATTCCTTTAATATATATATATATATATATATATGTGTGTGTGTGTGTGTGTGTGTGTGTGTGTGTGTGTGTTGGTGGAATCTCTTGTCGCAGACTACACATGACGGCTCAATAAAATAACTGAACAGCCTGTACATATGTTTATAGTGGTCATTGCGGATCCAACACAATGCAGTCTCTGAATCAAAACAGCATATCATGCACTGTTGTAATATATATATATATATTGATATAATATAAAAGGCTTAAACACTAATATTCCATGGTTATAATTTATTACATTGGAATCGCAATCACGATCCAATTCATATCCTCTTGGGAATTCATTTATATATATATATATATATATATATATATATATATATATATATATATATATATATATATATACTAATATTCCACTAATATTATCAATATATATTGATATATATATATATATATATATATATGTCCTTAGCTGGGCTTAATGTCCATATTGAGCTGCTCACTAGTGAAATTGCAGAATAAGTCGATATCAAATTTCAGCCTAAAAGTGAACGTGCTTTTGAAAGGTAGATGCACATCATAAGACCTGCAATAACACACACTTTCACACACACACTTTCACGCACGCACTTTCACACACACACACTTTCACGCACGCACTTTCACGCACACACACACACACACACACATACACATATATATATGTATGTATGTGTGTATGTATGTATGAGAAACTTCTGAAAAGCATTCGTCTTGGCCTACTTTCAAAATTATGGCCAAACATTAGAATTACTTTTGAAAAGATTCTTTTCAGTATCCACTCATATATATATGTGTGTGCGTATTATTGCAGGCCTGATAATAATTTTGGACGTGGGCCAAAACGAATGCGTTTCTCGTATATATGTGTATGTGTCTGTGTGTATGCATGTGTTTGTGCGTGCGAAGAGGATGATAAAATGTTTGCTTTAATTATCAAATTCTGACCAAATATCAAATTTTTTAGGACCTCTCCATCGAGCCGTTCTGTATCCGATACTGACAACTCTTCACTTCTAAAATATCAGAAAATCTTAAACAATATATATATATATATATATATATATATATATATATATATATATATGATGCGTAGCTTGCATGTGATGAAAAGCCCAAAGTATGGAACACCAGTTGAGGATCGAACTCATTACTACTCAGTCGTAATTGTTTTAGCGAGACACGCTTGCTAATCACACTCACACTCTCACTCATAGATAGATAGATAGATAGATAGATAGATAGATAGATAGATAGATAGAATTCTCTCAAACACTCTTGGTTAAATTTTATAGGCAGGTTCTGTTTATCAATTTCTTTATTTAATTTTTCAAATTTCTGAATTAGGTGTTTGGTGCTAACTTTGGCAAATTTACCTATAACACAAAATACCTAATTCGGAAATTTGAAAATTAAATAATTGATAGACAGAACTTGTCCAGATACATATATATATATATATATATATATATATATATATATATATAGATAGATAGATAGTTACTGTTACATACGCACATTTAATGCTCTGGCCTGGTCTATTTGCTCGAAGCATTGAACACTTTGTCATTTTGCCGAGAGAGATGTCTAACTTTTCTATTTTGCTTTTCTTTTTGTTTCTTTTCCCTTCTTTTGTCTGTTATCTTTTGACTTAATTTCTTTATTTTCTTTTGTTGTTTCAAATTATTTTTTCGTTTTGATGGGCTTAGTGTTGATAGGATTGTATTGGGAAACCTTACCAATAGTTTGCTTTGTTTTGGCTTGTTATTATATATATATATATATATATATATATATATATATATATATATATATATATATATATATATATGTATGTGTGTGTGTGTGTCGGTGTTTTGAAAGGTAGAGATTTATCCTTGTTACTTGTTTAGGATTAGATTTCCGGTTCCTTCTAAAGTCTCATTCAACTCTGTACTTCTAACGTCTCCGCCTAAACTCCGAAATGTTATTTACTATTTATTTTTCCTCGGCAGGAATAGATAGATTCGGCCATTGTCCGGTTCACACGCCAACCTGGTCTTTTGAACAGGAGTAGAGATGCATCCCTTGTTTCCTGTTTAGGGTTGAGTTAAGTCCCATCGTTGTCAGGATGGGCTAATAACATGAAGTTACAAAGAAAGTAACTGTAAATTGACCAGGGTCCGTAAGGCCGTTTTTCTCTCTTCTCTTATGATGCAAGATTGTTAGACGCTCATAATTGTAGGCAGAAGAAAGGTCAGTCGTCAAAAACACACAAAAATAGTACAGATAAAACCAATCAGTCAGAAACAGATCTAAAGATTTTAAAAAAAAGATAAAAGATAAAAAAAAAAAATGACTGAAGATCTCGTATAGCACAGGCACCATTTGGTGTAATAAGAAGAATTTCTGAGATCAGGAATCCTGATTTATCAAGAATTCTTTTCGGTCGTATCGATGCCGTTTGAATTTCCTTTAATTACTTTCCAGCTGCACCACCTAACAAGATGCCACGTCTAAAAATTTCCGAGTTACATAAATTCTGACTTCATGTATTAGAACAAGTACTGAACAGGTAGAAAGAGACTGAAATGTGGTTTCTACAGAAAGATGCTGAGGATACCATGGGAGCAATGACGAATTTTTAGAGAAAATCGAAACAAAGGAAATATATTTAACATCAGGAAGAGACAGTTGAAATTTTTAAGGACCATAATGGAAAATTTGATACTCACAAAAGAGACTGAAGGCAATGAAGAGAGAGGAAAACAACGTATAACCGACCTAGTGAGCATGAGTAAATGGAAGTATGGTGCAACAAGGTTTAGGAGAGACAATAAAAAATTAAGGAAATTGTGGAGCGCCATGATCACCTACGTCCTGAAGAGACACGGCACTTAGAAAATGACTTTCAACAGTCGTGTGAGCTAAGTGTAATCCTTCCGCAGACAGGCATTGATTTCAATTTTGAGCGGGCAGGATTTCATGCGACATCAAAAGTAGATTTAAAACCCGGGGAATTTGAAGACATCGAAACGAAGACCAGGTATGAAAGTAGCTTCAAGTCAATGGTAAAATTATTGATTTCTCTTTGTGGTCATTGATCTTAAAATTAATTGCTCCCCGGTTAAGCTAACACCAACCAGAAAATTGAGAAACGTAGCGGACATTACTTTAGTTGGCAGACGCATAAAGAAATTTTCCCAGCTGCTGTCGTCTGGGTGACCAATACATTCCAAAAAGGATTCATTCACTAAGTTAATATAATGAGACTAGATTAAAAGACGGGATGAACTAAAATATAGGATGGATGCCAAATCATGTCTGCAATTCAGAGAATTATTTATTTGCTCATGAAACTATGACAGGTCAATAATATATTAGTTATATTCTTTGTTAGTCAGTCTTTATCTCTGTCGTACTAAATAATGATTTCATTAAATATACACGTAAAAGAACAATGCAGAATATTTTTATATCATGTGTCATTTAAAATCAATATTGTGAATCGATCAGCTATTTCCGTGAAGTAGTTATCTTTCTACTTAGTATTTTTTAATTAGTATGACATGCCTCGTTCAGAAATGTCTAAATTAAACTAATCAGATAGGTTCGCCTATTGCCCGGCTCACACACCTTCCCGGTCTTCCGAACAGGAGTAGGAGTTTATCCTCTGTTTCCTGTTTAAGAGAGTTTGTGTTTTTTTTTTTTTCTAATGTCTACTTCAACTCTATACTTCTAACGTCTCTGCCTAAACTCTGAAAGATTACTTACTATTTATTTGTTCTCAATAGGAATAGATAGGTTCGTCCATTGTCTGGTTCACATTCCTCCCCGATTTTTTGAACAGGAGTAGAGTTTTATCCCTTGTTTCCTGTTTAGGGTTGGGTTTCCAGTTTCTTCTTAAGTTTAATTCTATCTCTATACTTCTAACGTCTCCGCCTAAACACTGAATTGTTATTTATTTATTTATCTTCAATAGAAGTAGATAGGCTCGCCTATTTTCCGGTTTACACTCCTCCACGGTTTTTTTTTAACTTGAGTAGAGATTTATCCCTTGTTTCTTGTTTAGGATTGAGTTTCCAGTTCCTTCTTAAGTCTAGTTCTATCTCTATACTTTTAACGTCTCCGCCTAAACTCCAAAATGTTATTTACTATTTATTTTTCCACATTAGGAATAGATAGATTCGTCCATTGTCCGGTTCACACACCAACCTTGTCTTTTGAACAGGAGTAGAGATGTCTCCCTTGTTTCCTGTTTAGGATTGAGTTTCCGGTTCCTTCTAAAGGCTTTTCATTCTCTTTGACTGCCAATAGCCCCTTGCGTTTTAGTGGCATTATTACTTGGGGTAAATTCATTTATATATCTATATGTGTGTGCTCTTGGGGCACAATCCGTTGGGTTTTGCATACTTGCATGGGTATCACCACGGAATTTAGTGAGTAGCAGCGCTATATGGAGTCTAATCAGTTTCTTCTCCGTCACCGAGGTCCGTTAGTCCGTTAGTATGATACTTGCGTTGTATCGTAACGGTCCGGGCTCAATTCTCGGTAGTAGAAGCACACTACTGATTTGTCCCAAATATGACAAAATGGCCGTCCGGTGCTTTCTGCATTCTATTGAAAATTCTTCCAGATTCGATGAATTACTATAAATGATTATTCAAATACACACAAATTTCTATCACTTATATTTTTTTTGTTAAAAATCCCTACACAATTACAATTACGTTTCAATACTACAAAAGTGTCTCTTACAAAATAATGTAACAAATTGTATCTTCCTATAAGGAAATTGTTTAGGATTTATATGCAGACAACTTATCATGAGATATATTAAAATTATTTCCCGTGAATTTGAATTTAGCGTAGGTCACATTCGATTGGTTAATTAAGGCAAAGCTCACAAAACTATTTTTTTTACAAGTAATCTGCTTTTGAAATTAAATTAATCTTTCAATCGCCAGTAATTTAACATCGCCTGTTGAGACACATTTGTAGTGCTGAAACATAATTGTAATTGTGTAGGTATTTTTAACATGTTTTTGTTTTAATATCCTAAAATAAATAATATTTAGCTCTACTCTATATTGAGCACTCTTTGAAATTAAATGTTTCGTACGGTGGAATTATACTCCAATTGTTCTCATTTTACATAATATATATATATATATATATATATATATATATATATATATATATATAATTTATTTTTGGATGTTAAAACAAAAACAGAAAAAAAAAGCAGAATAAGCCCACAAGCCTATTTTTTAAAAGTATTCTGCTTTTGGAATTAAATTAATCTTTCGCTTGCCAGTGGTTTGGCATCGCCCGAGGAGACACATATATGGCATTGAAACATGATTGTAATTGCGTAACGATTTTAAAAATGTATTTGTTTAATATCCTAAAATAAAAAATATTTAGCTCTACTTTGTATTGAGCCCTCTTTTAAATTAAATGTTACTTACAGTGGAATTATACTTCATTTGTTCTCATTTTACCAATATATATATATATATATATATATATATGAACTCTTCATTGACAATTCTAGAAAGAAAATTCGGATTGCCAACACACAAACAGAATGTCTCATATCGAGAATATTCCACATTGAACATGAAGAAAAATTAATTATTTTTAATAATATGTAAAACTCTCCACTTTCACCTGAAGACGGTTGCGAGACCAGACCAGAAACACGTGTCGTGAAATTATGTAAAACAAAGTATAATATTTTTTCTCAATAAATCCTCATTACAACCAAAAACGTTTGCGGCACCCCTCTTCTTTTTAATATATATATATATATATATATATATATATATATATATATATAACTGTTTTCTCAGATCATTGATTAAAAATGGCTTTAGACGAAGCTTTTAATAATAAATAATGGCTGATGGATCGGTTCCGAGTGTGCCATCTACTAGGACAACTAGTACTTGCTCGGGCACTTTTCTGTCTGTTCAGCGCCCACTGCGCTACCTGTGGTTTAAACTATGCTGAGTATAACTAAGCCGAGGGGAGCTTTGTTTCACTTTCTGGGAGAGATCACATCTTGGTGTGATCAAATGTTGACTTGTGACTTCGTGCTAGTGCAACTATTGACAATAAAAATGACGACTTCACTCACAAGGCTCGGTATACGTGATATGGTTTCCAGGCAATTTCCAACGGTGCCGCTCGCAGACATTCTCCGCCCTTCCCGACCGATAACATCAAGGTCACCTTCCTGTCAAATTGACCCTGTTAAGATTCGAACACTGGTTTCATGATCAGAAAGCGAACTTTCTAACCGCTTAGTCACGCGACCAAATTTGAAAAGTTCCAACAACAACAAGAAAAACGGATAGAACATATAAATAAAAGGGGAAATAATTATATAATCAAGATGTTGATTTTTCACATTACCCTAAACAAAAGGTTAGGAAGGATTCATTCAATTTATTAAGAGCTACAAATGACAGGAAATTGTGAAGAGCCATGATCGCCCACGCCCTGAAAGGACGGGCAGATAGAAGAAGATTTCTCTGAAAAATAGTTGAAGTGTATCTCTTTCTATAAAAGGCAGGATGTGTGTGTGTGTGTAACGAATGCACGGCCGCAATTTTCGACGGATTTGCACCAAAATTTACATGCACATGCTCCAAGGCCAAAACTGACTTTGCATTTCCCAACTCCCATCGATAGTGGAAATAATCGATTTTTTCATGCTTTACGCCAGTTTTCATGTAGTTTGCGGCCATTTTCTACAGGCCAGAGTGAGAGCCTATAGCTGGCTACCACGAATAGGCAGGAAGATTCTATTGGCCAGCGTGAGAGCCAACAGCTGACTGACATGAATGTTAACTAACATGCAAAAAAATCGATAGCTGCATTCTTCACAAGTGGGAAAATTTAAATCTGCATGGCACTTCACTCCAATTGGCTCATTAGCTTGCTTAAACTCAGCGTTGATTCTGATTCCGCAGAACTGGGTTGGGTGTGAAAAAGTATTTGTTGTTAACATTCTTTTTTCATTCGGTTTTTCCAGTTACGAGTTCTTTTTTAAAGCTGATCGTTTTGTGTTCATTTTGTTTAGTTCTTTTTTCGTAACAGATTTAATGTTTAGTATAGAGCTTCGAAAAAATTCGCAGTGTGAGATAGGCAAGAAGTAAGGCATGTAGCAACATCAGCACGGCAAAGGGCACTCCTTTAAAGGCAAGGAAGGGCAAAAATATTTTAAGTCAAGTGATAGCGATTGCTGTATGAGTCGTACGGTTTTTGAATCAAGCACGGGCAACGCCGGGCCAGGCTCCTAGTGATTTTATAAATTTCAAACATTATTAGCGCCAACTCTTCCGTCAACGAATGCTGAATATTTCCTTATAAGGAAACAGTTAATCCCACCTCCCGATTATTATTAGCATTCTGTTTTATCCTGCAGCACCAACCACTGATTTGTGTTACGTCATTAATCACTGCCCTTTCATCATCAAACCAAAAGCAAACAATTTATTTGGTATTAGCTTTTCGGCTGTCACAAGAATTCACTCTTCTTGATATTTTACTAAGTTTGATATTTGCACGGCACGAGACCAAATGTGGTAGCGATCTTGAATATTATTATATGGCCGTAAAAGGTTTCCGTGGATCGCAAAGGCATTGAATGTGTGTGCTTTTTGGGGTTTTTTTTTTTTAAGTTCTTTTTGTGTTTATATATATATTTCTGAAACAATGTTACATAAGCAAAACTTGAAAATATCAATAAAAAAAAACTGAAATGAAGTTATATTTGTATTGGTATAATGTTATAGTAAAAATCAAGCGTTCAGTTACTTAACGTGAATCACGTTTTCTCTCGCTGAAGTAGATTTTGTTCTCGTGAAGAAAAATTCATTTTCTAATAGCGACGGTTCATCAGCACAATATGTTAAAGAAAAATGTATCAAACTCTCTTAAGTATTTGGTATATATATATATATCAAATATGTGGTGCAGTTCAATCTATATTACAGTGAATCATTCATACAAAAAGTAAATTAGTAAAATTAATGATATAAAATGGTGAAATCCCTTCGCTTACTAAATTTTAAAGATACATTAACCTACTAATCACTCGATGAATCTTATGATCCTTGGTTCTTAAAATTTTAAACTGTATTAGGTCTTCTTTAAATACGCAAGTAGTTTCGACGGTACGTCCAGTCATCATCAGGCATGGAAATTATTTTGTTTTTGGTAAAATCCAGGTAACTTCCGAGACAAAAAAGATAATGTGAATCGAAATATATATATATATATATATATGTGTGTGTGTGTGTGTGTGTGTGTGTGTGTGTGTGTGTGTGTGTGTGTGTGTGTGTGTGTGTGAAAAATATATAGAAAATAGGAAAGAACTCAGGTAAATAATCTAAAGTTCTTTAGTATTTTTGTTATTATTTTTAAAAAATAGTGCTCGATACAAAAGTAGAGCATAAATATAATTATTTATTTAAAAATATGATTCCAACACGCTACATAAGAGTTCTCATGTTTCAAAACAAGAGCCGAAAACTTCAATATAATTATTTGAATTAAATTGAGTTAAAGTACTAAGCTCTGTTCCATCTTCAAGCGGAATTTTTTTTTGGAATAACTTATTTCTGAAATTTACGCGTTTTATAAGCATATTCATTATTGAAATCAAAATTTCTATGGTAACGGCTAGAGCAATTGTTTAAAGAAAAGGGTGTTAATAATTTGTATCAATATCTCCGTTACATTCACAGATGTCAAGTCAGGGTAAGGTTGGGGTGTCTAAATTTAAAGCGGAAGATGACATCGTCCAGTCTGGTTAAGTGTCTATGGAGATGTATTTATTTTTTTTTTTTTTTTTTTTTTTCCTGAAAGGGTTTTGTGCATATAAAAACTGTCGTAAATCGCTAACATTTGTTTTTTGACGACTTCATAAAGGGTTATCTTTTTTTTTTTGTAGGGCATTTAAACTATTTATTAGGACTATGGAATTTAAAAATTATTTTATTGTTTGTTTGTTTTTGTTTTTGATATTACTATGGGATCATTAGACTCTGCAGAGTCTTCTGACCTTGTTGGTCTTTTAATACTGTACAACTTGACCGCGCACCGTGAAATAGATATTAAGAACATCGGACTGTATAGAGGGCATTTAAACTATTTATTAGGAATCATATTTTTAAATAAATAATTATATATATATATATATATATATATATATATATATATATATATATATATATATATATATATATATATGAAAAATATATAGAAAATAGGAAGGAACTGGTTAGGTAAATAATCCAAAGTCCCTTAGTATTTTAGTTATTATTTTAAAACATAGTGCTCGATACAAAAGTAGAGCATAAATATAATTATTTATTTAAAAATATGATTCCTAATCGCTACATAAGAGGTCTCATGTTTCAAAACTAGAGCCGAAAAACTTCAATATAATCCTTTAAATTAAATTGAGTTGAAAGTAAATATATATATATATATATATATATATATATATATATATATATATATATATATATATATATATATATATATATGTGTTATTGGTAACGGATACAAACTTATAGAGCGTGCAGTCGCAACGCTAAGGTTGAATTTTTTTGAAAATTTAAGTCAGTGCAATTTTTACTAATATGGCAACTTAATTTAATTTACTCGTACAACAAAAAAAAATTTAAATTACTATATTAAGAGAAATAATAAAAGAAAATTGTTATATATAGTTAAAACAATGTGTGACATGATTTTTTATTAGGACAAAGAAAAAGTATTACATGGTTAAATTTTACTCTCGTGAAAATATCCTTCTTTAGTCTTGAGTACTGAAGCACAAATTATTGGCATTCGTTGCTAAAGTTTCTTAAAGTATAAGTTTGATTATTGATTCTATTCTTTTTTTTTCAATTACTCTAAGAGATCTTTTTCATTTTTTTCACTCTTCTGTCAAGTTCATTCCATGCTAATTCTGGGAGTGACCTCAAACTTTTGAATTGTAGTGTATATATATATATATATATATATATATATATATATATATATATATATTATTATTATTATTAAGCATTTTAAGAAAATATTAAATTATTAAAAAACATTGTTTAAAAAAATAAACGGAAATAATTTCATCTAGCGCCCTGAACATTCCAGAAATCCTAATAAAGGAAATGCGCCCACCGACAGGATTCAAACCCGCGTCCTCCTTTGTAGGAGAAACCGTCATTTGATCAGACGTGCTTTTGACCACTCGGATAAGAAGAGCTTCATAATGAAGCAGGGTTCAAACGATGGTTTCTATTATAAAGGAGAACAAAGGTTCCAATTAAAATACTGTTTAAAAAACAAATATATATACATGTGTGTATGTGTATGTTTGTATATGTGTGCCTATGTATGTGTGTGTGAATCATCTATTAAACCTAATAAAAATGCATAAAATTACTAGAATTTAACGCATTTACAGGCTAGCAGTTTAGTTTTATCGTATTTAAGTTTAATGGTATCATCTTGCAACTTAAATGTTAAATGTTGTTACGCAATAACGTTATAAAGTAGAGAAAAAGTGTGAAATTCGTTTGGAACGTAACTAGGGCTCCTTTGCAGCATAAAATGAATTCAGTAGATTTATATAACCCTGAAAAGTGGTGTATCTGCGAAACTCAATATTGATTCTAAAATAAACCTTTTGAACTTTTCTTTATTTCGATTACATACATACATACATATATATATATATATATATATATATATATATATATATATATATATATATATATATAATAAGGAATGCAAGTTATGAAAAAAAAAAGAAAGTGAATACACCCATATATATATATATATATATATGTGTGTGTGTGTGTGTGTGTGTGTGTGTGTGTGTGTGTGTTTAGTACTGTAAAAATTTAGCTTTATGGTATGTTATATTACGGGTAAAAGTGCTCAATATCAGGGATAGAGCGTATGTAAATATAAACGTCGACACTAAGGTCAACACCGAGTGGCAACAGTCTATTTCATGCTTGAAAGCAATCTTCAGGCCTGAAGTTGCCATTTTTACATGTGTTTGAGTGTGTGTCTGTACCTGTGTGTGCGTTTACGCGCTCACCGCGTTTGCGCGTACGTATGTGAATGTGCCCGTGCGTACATGTGTGTGTGTGCGTAGAATGCCAATTTTATACGATGAAATCAGCGTACTTGCCATGAAACCTAACATCCCCAAACAGTCCTGCTGTAGCATTTCTGCAATACAAATTCATTAACAATATATAAAAAGAACAGCTGAATAAGACGTGCTATGTTTACAAATAAATTTCTATTTCCTCCAACCTTTTTGGAGGCCCCAAGAGCAAGCAAAATTAGTCGGAAGTCACACGGTATTTAACAGCAACATTGTTTAGAACCGTTCAGTATAAGACTATAATTTATCTCCTCTTATTAATTCCCAAATATGTATGTCTTCGCAAAAAGTAATATTTCAGAACAATTTTCCTCTAAAAATATATTTCCTACTTTTCATTACATTTCTTTCTTGTGAACTCACCAGAAGGCAAGCTATTAAAACACAACGAAAAACATGACACAGAAATTCGAATGTCAATAAAAATTGGGAAAGACATGTCCAAGAAACTAAAAAGCACAATGTATTATGAGATATGAAAATATTCTTAGACACAAGTAAAAGAGTGATGTAATGCTTTGTAATATCGAATTTCCTATATGGCAGTGAATGCTGGACAATTTCCTCACAGATGAAAAAGAGATTTGAAGTAACAGGGACGTGATTTTACCAACGAATGCTGAGAACACTATCAACGGAATATATAGGCAACGAGGAAGTTTTAAAAGAAATAGGAAAAAGTCACTTTTTTTTAATCATTTCACCTCCAAGCAAGGCAATAAAGCTACAAAAACGCAAGCAGAGAGAACAATAAAAGAGCAGGAATTTTGAAGATATAACATAACCATTGACATTGCATTTAAATTTTGGGGGATCAAAGTTGACTGGAAAGCAAGAAGCCGGAAAAGAGTTCCACAAGCGAGAAGTGCAAGAGAAGAAACAATTACCATATAAGTTATTGGTTACATCTAGCCATTTCAACTTTAAAATGATGAAACCTTGATGATAATCTAATACTGCACTTAAATTCATAAAGTCTTGTTACCATAGAGGAAAGTTCATCAGAACAATTACCATGAAAGTATTTAGAGAAAATGTACAGGGAAGCTACGTTACGGTAGTGGGGAAGTTATTGAAGCCGTAATGCCATGTCAGGATCAATAACATTGCAGATTCTTTTTTGGATTTTATCAAGAATCTCTAAAGATATAGTAGGAGCGCCAGACCAGATGTGACAGCAATATTCAAATCAAGGACGCATAATCGACTTATAAAAATGTAAGATAGATTCTGGTGAGAAAAATTGTCTAAGACGACATGGAACCAATTTTCCTAGCAACGGACCAGACAGTTGATTCAATATAATCTTTTCACTTCATGTCGACGTAAAACATTTGTCTGAGAAGGCGCAAAGTGTCACTGTCCTGGAGGTAAGCATCAACTATTCTGATGGTATTTCAGAAAGAGTCAGCTGAAAATTCTGGAACACAGGGAAGGACGTCTCGATAATGTAAAATTTGAGACACTACTGACTGAGAACTTTTCAGCAACTCTTCGTACATTCATTTCAAAAGCATTCGCAAATCACATGACACCATCTTCCAAGCTGAATATGTCAAAAGTAGTACAGCACAATGCCTCGACCATATCACATCCTATCGGTTTAACATATCCTTACTCGTCGCAAATTAAGCCTCTGGGCAGACATCCCCCTAGCAATTTATGAAGTTTTGGCAAGATAACAAAATTGAGCCTAATCAACTCCTCACTCTATCCTGTCGGATCGATCATTCAAACGGTTGTAGCACGACTATGACCCTTCTCGCTTAACTCTGACCCCCTCAATGACAATCGCTCTTAGTTAAAACCTAGTCCGCTTACTTGCTCACGGGGTGATGTATCAATGCCCAAAGGCAATGATAGAACACCAAGCGCCTCTTTCTTTCTTATCGATATTCTTTCGCTTTCTCCGAATTCTCAAAACTCAGTTCACGCTCTAATTTATACATGCCTGTGCGCATATATTAATATACATGTATCTGTTTATATACTTTCCAAGAGAATCGAAACAAATTCCCGAAGTAATCTTTGGCCTGGCAGAAAGGAATAATAACAAGCATAGTGTGTTAATTTCAATCAGTCGACAGATTTTTGCCTTATAATTCAAAGCGATATTATTCGGAAGACAGCAATACATTGATGCATTTTATATCTTTCTTCCCGATCGGCAGTTTTCCACAAACCTTATCGACGTAAAAATTCATATAATAAATTTTGTTTATTGATTTTTATATTTTCGCCTAATATCAAATAGACTTTTAAAAATTCGGAAAAGTCATTAGGATATTAAAGGCATAAGCATTTGTGATACAAATTTAATATAAGAAGTTGAAAGGTAAAATTAAGCTAATTATTTCGTAATTAAAAAAAAAAACATCGTTAAAACCAGGCCATTATAAATTACTGCCAGCGGTTAAAGTTACACAAACGAGAAGAAAGAGTTTTCTCTTATTATTTCCTTTTATTGAATTTTGCCCCTCTGGGATGTAGTACAAACGTACTTCTTTAATATACCGCATCCCTTCAGAGCATAGGTGATCATGGCCCTCCACGATTTCATATCTTTTTCATCTCAAAACAATTTTTGTCTATTTACTCCTTCCCAGTGTCTATTCATCAATCTATTTACGCAAGCTCGTTAGGGAAGTTACACACTTTTTCCCTCTTGACTTCAGTAGGTGCTATAAGTGTCAAAATCGCCAAGCCATCTTTCTTCATTATGTGTCCCATAAATTTAAACTCTTTTTGCCTCTATTTTACTTATAGCATCTTCGTTGCTGATATGTTCTGACCATGCTATTCTCAGCATCCTTCTGTAGAACCTCATTCCCGCTGACTAAAGTTCCCTCTGCGTATGTGGTGAAATTTTTTAACATTCAATACCATATATGAGGACTGATATTACAAAATAGTTCTGCACACTAGTATAAAACTTTACTATTGGAAAAACAGGAACTACTACATACATACATACATATATATATATATATATATATATATATATATATATATATATATATATATATATATGTATATTTAGGCAGCTTATCTTCATAGATATATTGTGTCTACTTATTTTATATTGATCCTTTCCAGTTGTCTAATCAGTTCCTTGGTGTTAAGATGAAATCAATCAAGGAAGGCGCTGTATTTTTTTTTTAACCCAAGTAATTTCGATCTTTTCCAATATCATCTTCAGAGGTTAATCGCAAAGACAAACTTATTTTAATTGCAATGAAATCTGTATTCCGTTGTGATAGAGATTTTTTAAAACACGCGCGAACGCTCTCTGTTACAGTTATTTTAAAAATGTAAAATTTATCCATTGTAATTATGGAATTTTTTGCAAAACAATCATTTCAATATAAGGGAGCTGATCAGAACTTGATAGAAATGTAAAATAGCATTAAATGTTTTGTTATATGCACTTTAATATGCTGTTGCTATATTCGTAATAGATTTTGTTGAGTGTTGGTTGGTTGTTTAGATATAGAGGACAACGAGAATTTGAAGTTTTTCTTTATTATTTTCATGATGTAGCATATTAGCGTTGTCAACAAGTATTATCCTGTATCGTGAAGGTGGACAGGAATGTATTTTTAGATATCATGCAATGGAACTTGTATCCGACAAAAGAAGTATAAGATGTCTTGATAATGTTGTGGTCGTCAAAACAATATATGTACTTACTTTTTATCAGAGATAGAACCTCCCAAAGGACATTTAAACTGATATACAATGTTTGTCTTTTCCAAAACACTAATTGACGGACAAGAGTTATTGCGTATGATTAAGTTGGTTGTGTTAACTTTAGTATAATATATAATTAGTTTTAATTTTACTGGGATCAGTGGGGAATATATTAGTAATAGAACGTGAATGCCTAAAACGGCTTTCACGTTGTATTTATAAATAATTTCTGTTATAATTTTTTAACTATCCAGTAATCTTAAAAAAATAAAATATTTTAAACATTCTAATATTTTATAGTTATTTTGGAAGAAGCTGGTTGAGAAAATGTTAGAAAATTACCAATAAACTTTAAATTTTCTATAGGTACTTGTCATATTATCTGATAATGTGTATGAACATCCGTATTTGTAAAAATCGATAACTTTATACGCACAACAAAAAATTACAATTCTTTTTAAAATACTGGGTGTCAAAGAATTGTAGTCAGCTTTTCTATTTATAACGAGTAAATACAGTTTAAATAAAGATATCACGTGACGGTTACAAATTAATACAGAATTATAGTAGATTTAAAAATTTATAAATTATTCTAATTAACATCTAAAAAAAATTAAAACAATTCCTGTAAAAATTCATTATTCATCGAAAAAGATTTTTTTCTTCAGGCAATAGTGTCTATAATATAGTCCATTCGTAAAAAAACAAAAAAAAAAAGAATTAAAAATTTATTGCATTTTAATGTAACCATTCAGGGAAGATTTTTGGCCAGTGGGGGTTCTTGTTGACAAAAAAAAAAAAAAGAAAACATTTAAGAGACCCAAAAAGTGTTTCTCGAAATATCTTAAAAATTAAATTAGTGGAAGCAACAGAGGTAAAAAAAGGGTTTTCTTAGAAAGGTTTGAAAAATAAATTTTTAATAAATGCTGAAATCTTCATTAAAATCCGACAATTATTTTATTCTTGCAAGAATTTCCAAATCAATGTGTTTTTAATCGTAAAATAAAAAACGCTCAAATCCTCCGTACAATTTTTAAATCCCGCATTGACGCAAAAAGAAAAAAGATTTTCATAAAATTTACAAGGTTCTAAAAAAGATTTTTTTTTTAAATTTACACTACAAAAATCCTTTTATCTTTCTTCTTAATAGTAACACCGAGATTTTAATGATAAAACGAAAAAGATTTGCTTTTATTATGTTTGGGACATTTTTCATCGTGTATACTCCTTCTTTAGCGAAACTTTAGACATAGCAATCAACTCTTTATGGTGACTGTCCGTTTCACACATCAAGCAATTTTCAGATTATGTCGGAATAATAACAATTTTTAAAAAATAAATATTTACTGAAATATACATTGGATTTAGTACATTAGGTGACATGAGCTGAAGTTCACCTGAGTGAATAGACTAAACCCAATCTGCCTATACCTACCTAAATTCTTAGAACTCACTAACAGTAGTTCTTGAGGCTAGAGAGAATCCTGTTTGTATTTTTAAATCTAAGGTTATTTTCACAAAAAGTTTCGCGCAGCGAGAAATCAGAGATCGGATTTTTACTAATAGTTCCATCTACGAACAGAATTCTCCTCAGTTTCAAGAACTACTGTTGGTGAGTCTCGAATGTTTTTCTGTTTATTTCTCGCATCCGCTGATGAAGGACACAGGCGTGTCCGAAAATTCCGAACTTGAAACCTTAATCTCCGTGCTTCATTTCTGTCATGTGGTTAATAATTAATAAATGTTTTTCGTGCTGATCACATCGGCACCCTTTCGTTTGCCTTTGTTTTATTGACCAATTTATCTACTTATTTTATTTATATATATATATATATATATATATATATATATATATATATATATATATATATATATATATATATATATATATATTTTTTTCTAAAGAAATGAACTGAATATCAAGGAAAAAATGTTTGTCAGTATTCAGGATTAAATGACAGAATTTAAAAAAAATTAAATACAGTGTAACCCGGATATAAGAGACCCGGATATAAGAGAAACCCGGATATAAGAGAGATTTTCTCTGGTCCCAAATTAGAGCCTGTGTTAATGTAAACAAAATAGACCAAACCAGGATATAAGGGAAACCCGGATATAAGAGACTTCTTCTCCGGTCCCGACAGCTCTCTTATATCCGGGTTAAACTGTAGCATATAAATTTTTAACCATTTATTGTTTCAAGACACCGCGGTTAACAAATTTTCAACGCGAGGTGTCTGTTCTCTTTAACAAAGAACATCCAACTGGAGTGACTTAAAAGATGCCAAGAGAAATTTTGCCAGTTCTTTAGTTTGAACATCATATCTACCATTTGTGTTTTTGTTTTGATTTAATCTGCCAAATTTTTATCATTTGCTTTTTTCTAAATGACTGTAACAAAAATTCCAACAATTAAATAAACTGCACCAAATTTCCTGTTTTTGGGGGTGGGGAGGGGGGTCACCCTGTAGTTTATCCGAGCGAGGGTAGATACTGCACTTTGATCTTAAACATAAGGCCGAGAAGGAGGATATGCCAGATTAGTGAAGGCCTAATTACCAGAATTATAGTCTCTAGAAAGACCCGTGAACATTTCACGATTTTCCTATTTGAATTTTCTGATGAACCTTAATTCATAAGTTTAATGATTGAATTACAAGTTCTATAACAATAAAATATCCGTAGAAATTCCCCTATCACATCGTTAAATATTTGCGCTTAACAACTTTAACAAAATGTTCCAATAACAATCATAAATATGAATGCTGGGTGTTATTTTAAGAAGTGGGTACAAATGAAAAGGTTTGAAATTAACAACTTTTCTCCATTTCACTGAAACGGCCGTTAAACATTTCTACCTTCCATTCTTTCGTTCTTTCATTTTCTCACTGAAACCAAAATAGCCTCTTTGACCTGTTTCGTTTTTCCGCGCAATCAAAACGGAATAGTTCATTATTTGTGAGGTATTGACAGGAGACGTTAAATCCTTCTATCTTCCTTTCGTGTCGCTTCTTTTTTCTTTCTTTTCTTTTCTTTTCTCTTCTTTCTTTTTCTCACTGAAATCAAAATAACCTCTCTCATACGTTCCGTTTTTCCACACGATCAAAACGAAATAGTTCATTATTGATGAGGTATTGGCAGGAGACGTTAAATACTTCTATCTTCTTTTCTTTTTTCTTTTCTTTTTTCTTTTCTTTTCTTTCTTTCTTTCTTTCTTTCATTTTCTTTCTATTTTCTTTCTTCTTTTCTTTCTTTCATGCTTTCTTTGTTTCTTTCTTTATTTATTTATTTTTCTCACTGAAACCAAGTGGTGTCTTTTCCCTTCCTTCGACGCGATCAAAACGGAATAGTCCATTATTTATGAGGTATTGACAGGACGTAATGGTCACGCTAACTAACGAAGCTGAGACACAAGCACATTTATAGCCGGCGAACTTTGACCTGGTGTAATGCTTAGCATGCATGTCTCGCTAGATTAATTAACTCATTGGGTGCTCCATACTTTTAGCCTTGTGCTACACTTATTAAATCGCTATAGTTATACTAAGAGCAACGTAAGAAAAATGATTAAATTTGTCTTGGTAGACTTATTCAGTTATATGTATACGTTAGCACGTAAGTATAGGAGTGTGGGTGCGCATACGTGCATATATACAACAGTAGATACTCTACATATGTGCACTTACGCTCTGACAGACTGTCGGCATTTGTTTTTTGTTTTTTTCACATTCAGTTTTTTTTTTCTTTTTATGTCATATTGTGTAAAAACTGTCTTTTCTTTTATTGTCCAGATTTTCTTTCTCAATTCCCCACATTTTTCTTTCAAAAATGATCAACTGGGACTACATTTCCTCAGTTTTTGTCAATTATTCGATTCACGGTGAGCATATTTCAAGTTCACTTCAAGACCTTCCACGCCAGAGGGCATCAGATTTGACTTGGACTTTTCGAACCCATGTTTAGTGAAGGCGGTTAAATAGTATTCTACAAGAAAGATGATTTAGCTCCACTGAATGAGGCTGCCTTTCTAATTAAGTATCAGTGGTTTTGAGATTTTTTTGACTTATCTTCATAATGTACTTCGTATTTTATTTTATTTTATTTTTTAGGTTTGTGAAACCCATTAATCACTTTCACTGTCACATTGACTTGAAAACAATTTTTCAAGTGGTGTGAGAGAAAGCGGGAGGCAAAAATGGAAAAGGAAATTTTAAAATACATCAAAATTTTTCCTTATTCTATTTTGCATTTTTTTTACTTTTGTTTTTATATCACCTTCATTCATTTCTCGCTCGTCAGAATTATACGCACATATGCGCATGCAAGAACACACACACACGCATATATATATATATATATATATATATATATATATATATATATATATATATATATATATATATATAGAGAGAGAGAGAGATAGTTATAGGGTAGATAAATGAAACGGCCAGATATGAGCAAGCGTGTACGCGTGTGCTGGAGTGCATACGCATACTCGGCCAAGTAGATAAATAATCGTCGCATTTATACATGAGGTGTTAACGTGACAGTTCTTGATGCAGTTATACAGAGCAAAGATATAAATAAATTAGTACATATAGGTGTCCCTACGTTTTGGTATGCGACAATATTTACGCTGGGTGGTTCCCAGCTCGTCGGGCACAGGATCTAGTTTATTTTTTTAATAAAATCTTTATTATTATTATTGTTATTATTATTATTATCATCATTCGATTTCTGCTATGGACACACTACCTACCAAGTCTGCGGAAAGACCTAAGGCAGGTCGTGGTGTGTTGTTATGGCCACATTTCATGTTAATTTTTTTTTTTTTTTTTTTTTTATCTCCGATGAAGTTGCTAGCGTTACATAGACAAAGTTCTCATTAGTGTGTGTGCTGTACTTAATAAGACAATTTTCTGTATGTCTCTTAAGCTGGGGTTTCCAGGGATTCTTTCAATGTGTTGTTTTGTTCCATTTTTTATAATTCCAAGTGCACCTATTACCACTGGTATTATTCTTGTTTTCAATTTCCACATTTTTCTATTTCAATTTCCAGGTCTTTTGTATTTTGATAGTTTTTCAAATTCCTTGGTTGCTATGTTACAATCCGCTGGATGTTTTTATCAATTAGTAGGCAAGTTTTTTTCTTTCTGGTTTTTGACAATAATGTCCGGCCTATTTGCTTCAATTTTTCTGTCTGTGTGGATGGTATAATCCCATAGAATGGTGACATCTTCTATTTCTGTAACCGGCGCTGGCCGATGTTCATACCAGTGTTTGCTTACACATTTTCCAAAGTGTTTGCACATTGTCCAGTGTAAGTATTGCCCCACTCTATCGTGACGATTTTTATATTCATTTGGGGCAAGTATAGAACATCCTGAGATTAGATGGTCTATTGTTTCTTGGTATTTGTCACAGAACCTGCATTTTGGATCCACATTATTATGTATGATATTTGCCTGAAAATTCCTAGTGAAAAGACTCTGGTCTTGCGCTGCAAGAATAAAGCCTTCAGTTTCAGACTTTAATCCAGATGCTCGTAACCATCGATGAGTATTAACTTTATCAACATTGGGTTTATTTGCACGTTCTGGATATTGGCCATGCAGAGGTTTGTCTTGCCAGCGTTGTTTCATCTGTTCAAGGGCTTTATCCTTGGCTTTCTTTTTCATATCTTTTGCTGCAATAGTTGGTTCTTGGCTTCTGTTCTGATTTACTACAGAATCTACTAAATGTAAATGTTGTTTGTATTTACTGCCTTCTTTTATTATTGAATATTTTTTTTTTCTGTTTTCATGTTGTTTCACTAATTTTATCATCCAGTCATTTGTTGTTTCCATGTAAGTTAGTAAGCCAATAGTTGTTGTCTTGTATGACAATTCTAGCTGAATAAGACCTCTTCCACCTTCTTTACGGGGTATGTATAGACGGTCTACATCAGCCTTTGGATGATGCATCTTATACTTAGAAAGAAGCTTTCTTGTTTTAGAATCCATTTGTCTGATGTCATTTAGAGTCCAGTTCAAGATGTTGAAACTATATTGGACCACTGGGATGGCTAGGTTATTAATGGCCATAATTCTGTTCTGAGAATTCAATTCAGTTTTTAATACCAGTCGTACCCTTCTATAGTACTCTTTACGCACTATTTCTTTCATTTTCTTATGGTGAATTCCTTCACTCTCATTTACACCTAGGTACTTATAAGCTTCTCCTTGTTCTAAATCTTTTATTGTTACAGCAGGGTCTAAACTAATAGAGGAAGTTTGTTGTAGCGATCCTCGTAAAACTGTAGCTTTAGCACATTTATCCAAATTGAATTTCATTCCGATGTCTTCACTGAAGCATTTTACAGTTTGCAGAAGACCTTCCAGCTCATTGTCATTCCTAGCATACAATTTTAAGTCATCCATGTAAAATAGATGGTTTATTTTCTTTTGAGCTATTTTGTAACCGCATTCTGTCTTGTTAAGTTGGCTGGTTAATGCTATAAGTGATATGCAAAATAATAAAGGAGACAAAGAGTCACCTTGAAATATTCCTCTATTGATGTTTATTTCGCCAGACTTATAGGTTCCATTTTTATGATTGAGGTAAAGTGTAGTTTTCCATATCGACATACATTGTTTGATGAAATTGATGATAACGGGTGATACCTTGTACATACTTAAAGACTTTAAGATCCAGGAATGTGGTACACTATCGAATGCTTTACGATAATCTATCCAGGCAATACTAAGATTTTTTTTTTTCACGGAAGCAGTTTTCCAGGATCATCCTATTAATAAGTAATTGGTCTTTACATCCGTAGCAGCCTCGTTTGCACCCTTTTTGTTCAAGTGGTAGTATGTCATTTCTTTCCAAGAAGAAATATGTCTGTTTTGTTAAAATAGATGTTAACAGTTTGTATGTTGTTGGAAGACATGTAATTGGTCTATAGTTTTTCGGAATATTTGTGTCACTATTTTTGGGTAGAAGAAAGGTAACTCCTTTGGTCATCCATGCAGGAATTTTAGTTGGATCGGTAACCATTTCTTGAAGTTCTTTGGCGAGTTTTTTGTGTGCTGTATTTAAATAATATAGCCAGAAGTTAGGAATTTTATCTATTCCTGGAGATTTCCAGTTGTGTGCTTTTTTCAGTGCACATTTAACATCTTCTTCTGTGATTCCCGCCCATGTCTGTTCTGGTTTATTTTTCATTCGTTCTAACTCTTACGCAATCCAATCTGCGTCTTCGTTGTGTTCTTTAGGGCAAGCCCATATTTTCCCCAGAACTGTATAACTTCTTCCATTTTAGG
>CAHIKZ030004034.1:2340000-2365000 GCA_903632075.3 Acanthosepion pharaonis | reverse complement strand
CTGGTCTATCGCAGAAAGAAATGGTAGCCTACTGCGGGAAAAAATGTTTGCATCGTCAGTCATGTATCGAAAGATACATGATCGCCTAAGCGTGTATAGCGCATGGCACTTAACTGTCTAACTGAATGATATGTATTTACTTCTTCCATTTGCACCTTTACATTTTCATTCAGTAACACTCTATCTTGAGCAGCTCTTGGGCCTTGTATTTGGTGGACATTAGTTTAAAAAAGAAACGATCAGGCGATACAAAGGTGATTAAGACTGTTGAGTACTGATATGAGTTATCTCCCCTAAGCATGGGAAGCTGAATTAGAATAATCTACCTCCATGAAGGGAATAGAGTTTGATTAAAAATTCCGAAAAGGTTACAGAGTTTGACGACAAATACCTGAAGAGGTCCAGAGGCTACAATGGTCGAAACGTAAATTTAACAACCGAAACGTGTATGCTGGTTTGGATAACAGGACATAATTATTTTCTGTATTTTATTATATGGATATTTCTTTTTCTGTTCATATTTAGCTTATTAGTTTATTTCAAGCTCGGCGAAATGCAGGTAACCAAAATCCCCTTGTGTTATGTTTTAGTTCAAAGTTATTTTCACGTAAAATGTGTTGTTGATGCAATATAAATGCATGAAGAACTAAGCACAATCTTCCGCTTTTGACAATATTATTTTGAAAGCTGGTATCATTCCAAGCAAAAGCGGAGTTCGTGCGACCGCCAAGCGATTCAAAAACAAACAACGTCTTTACTAAATGAGCAATGGTATACGCCTGTTGTCACCACCTTGTTCATAATCACTGGCAACTGATAATTTACGCTAAAAAAATCAGTGTAATTTGTATTCACATTCCGGTATACTGCAGGGTAAACTTCGTCCAAAGGCATAACGTTTTCCCGGTATTTTATCTTCAAGGGTTATTTTCACTAACTATAATCCCCAGGGCCAATCGCCAGCACCGACAGATTTACATCTCGATCGTTCCATTCGAAACGACTTGCAGTTTATTAGATGTTTATGTGCTAAGAGCATGATGGTGATATAATTCAAGAGGTCAAGGTGTTATATGGTTTTTATATTATGAAAATGACTATGATTGGTTAACAACATCTGGTTCCAACTCAGACAGTAATTTACATTTGTTTGTTGGATAGATCATTATACAAAAGTTTGTAAGGTTTATATATCTAAGATATGTATCAGAACTTTTCTGGTAAACAGACATTCTCCCCAAAGATGAAGGATAGACTTGAAGCAACAGAAATATAGTTCTACAGTAAGATGCTGAGCATGCCATGTAAGCAACGAAGAAGTTTTAGAGAAAATGGAAACAAAGAGAAAACTTATATTTAACACCAATAAAGACATTTGATGTTACTAGGGCACATAATGAGGAAAGAAGGCTTGGAAAATCCGATACTCACAGGATAGAAGAGACAGAGGTAAACAGCGCATGGCATACTTAGTAAGCTTTAGTAAATGGATGGCAGAAGAAGGTTTAGGAGAAATAACAGCAAGAGAAAATTTATTAAGAGCTACAAAGGACAGGAAGTTGTGGAGAGTGATGACTGCCTACGTCTTGAGAGGACACGGCACACAAAGAAGAAGAATGTTCTGCCAATTTTTACTACTGTATTCAGAAGATGACAATTTTATCTTTTTGTGGGGGTGACAAGGTCTCATCTTTTCTCATTTAAAAATGGCTAGATGTAACCGTAAGTTCTATGTTAACAATTTCTTCTATCCCACTTCTTCCTTGGAGAACATTTTACCAGCATCTTGTTTCACAATCAAATTTGATTTTCAAAAATTTAAATGCAATGTCAACAATTCGTTATCTTCTGTCTTTTAATTCTTTTTTCTTTTCTTTTTCTCTCTCCTTAATATTATTTTTCTCTCTCCTTAATAGTATTTTTCCTTCTCCTTAATAGTATATTTTCTCTTTCCTTAATAGTATTTTCTCTCTCATAAATAATATTTTTCTAATATTCTCTAACACTCGATAACCCCTTGTGTCTTAGTAGCTTCATTGCCTTGGGGTGAAATTATTAAAACAAGATTTTAGTCATTCAAATTAAAATTCATTAATATCAGATTCTCTCGCTGGGGCGAAAGACCACCAAAATCATCTGGTCCTTGGATTCGTGGACATGCGTGACCCCACCAAATGTCTCTAGGGAAAGCTTTGTTGCCATCACGGCTCTTCTTCTTCTTCTTCTTCTTCTTCTTCTTCTTCTTCTTCTTCTTCTTCTACATGTCTCTCCACAGTTTTATATCTTTTATAGCTCTAAGTAAGGTTTGTTCATTTACCGCCCTTCCCAGTCCTTACTTTGCCATCCATTTATATAACCAGGTTAGCAAGGATCCCCACTGTTTCTCTTGCATTCAGTGACTAGTAAGTATTAAATTCTCCAGGCTCTCCTTACTCGTTACGCACTCCAGATAATTTTTATTACTGCAAATGTTATTTTTAATGCATACAAAAGTTTTAAATAAACGCTTCGTTTTTTTTTTTTAAACAATGTGTATTACGTCTCTTAGCCTGTACACTCGAAAAACTTGATAAAGAAAATATGCTCTACAGTAGTGGTCGTATCTGTATCTCGCTTTGTTGGAGAAAACACCGTTTGATCTGTCGTGGGTTAGACTGCTCGGACACAGTCCAGCAAAGTTCTATTTGCCATTTTGAAGAATACACACATCTTTGTTGTCATTCTTCAAAGCTTATATCTGCTCAGTTTCGGAACTAAAACGTAAACAAATCAATTTCTAAATAATTAATGGATATAAGTTCAGACCTTATTTTTGATGGATGGGAGCTTTTTGTTTATTCATTTTTTTTCGAGTGCGCAGGCCGATAGACGTAATACACACTGTTTCAAAATATCTGTTACAAACATGGGTATCCACCAAAAGAAAAAAAAGGATTGAGGAGAATAAGTTAGAGTCAGTAAATAATGTAATTCTGTGATGCATTGGAACAGTAGGCAAGGGCTTAAAAACACACACACACACACACACATATATATATATATATATATATATATATATATATATATATATATATATATATATATATATATTTATTTAAGAGCCCTTAGAACCCAATTCCTGTAGCACCCAAATCCTGCTTGTACAAGACGAATACATTTAAAACACATTCAAACTCCACAAATACTCATAAACATATATATATGAAGAAAAATATACAGAAAAAACAAACAAAAATCTTAATATGCAATTATGCTGTATTAATGTTAATATAAAGTCAACGTCGGACGTTTCGGTCTATTTTAAACCATCTTCAGGACATTTTCATTTAAACATAATTAACATTAGAACATATAAAAATTGACTTTATATTAACATTAATACAGCATAATTGCATATTAACATTTTTGTTTGTTTTTTCTGTATATTTTTCTTCATACTGTCGGATCTATATCCATATATTTGCTTACACACACATATATATATATATATATATATATATATATATATATATATACAGGGTGCGGTGGATGAATTGTCGTCTAAATGACGCAAAAATTAAATTAATACACATTTCATTTTAACAGATATACTTACCAAAATTACACAAAAATATTTTGAAATACTAAAGAGCAAATGTATTCAATAAAATCGGCATTGGCTTCAACCACGGTCTCCGGACGACTTCGGAATCTCCTGCAACTCTTCTGGATGGATTCTTGTTTAAGTTGGTGAATGATACCATAATCCTTGCCTTTAGTTCATCTTTGGTATTACAAGGAGTTTTGTTGGTCTCTAACTCAACTACGCCTCCCACATAATAATCAAGGGAGCTGCAGTCTGGAGATTTAGGTGGTCAGATGTAAGGGGTGAATTGGTCGCAGAAAATGTTTGACAGTCATGACTGGATTCTCCTGTTTGTGTGACATAGTGCACAGTCCTGTTACCAGGCATAGTGTCTTCCAGCAGACACCCTCTTGACCCAGGGCAACACTACTTCCTCAAAGCACTTGATGTAGGCCTTTGTATTGAGACTGAGGCCTTGTGGGAAGATGAATGGAGGCATAATGTCGCCATCACTTGTAATCACTTCAAAAACCATTAAACTCATCCAACTGTTTCGAGTCGTCCGCACTGTCCTGAGATTGACACTCACGTAATCAAAAATGTTGGTATTAGAGCTTCCGACGCGAATGCCAAACAGTACAGCATGCCATTTCCAAATTTCTGCTCTTTTTCTCACAGACGGTACCCAACTGACGCTACTATCCTGTGCAGACGACAAAATCAAAAACACAACGCGCATGCACGAAATTAAAATATAAAATGGTAACAATTTACCTATGGCATATATATATATATATATATATATATATATATATATATATATATATATATATATATATATATATTATAAAAATGGAAAACCGCAAACATTATTGTCACTAATCAAAATAACCACATCAAGTTTAAACTCGCGATGGTCAATATACTCTACTAAATTCACACCCAGTTCAAGACTGTGTTTCTTGTCAGAAATCAATCACCTATATCGGACATACTACCACCTGCTTGAGTAGACGCCTCACAAGTCACTTACTATATCAAAGTGCTATAAAAACCATCTATCAATTTAAAATTTACAAGAACCCTTAAAAAATATTCTGGTCGAAAACACTAAAACTCAATATAAATTAGATTACCGGTAACATCTCACTATTAAGTAGGCTCTCTATCTTACCCTATTTAACAGTGGAAATAAAGTGTTAAAAGTTGGGTTTTTTTTTTTTAATAGAGCAAGATGCTCAAACGAAATTCCAGTCGCGCTCAACACGCAAAGTCTCGGAATAAAAAACTCCTATTCAAAACAACACAAAACAACGCAAAAATAAAATACAACTTATACTGCTTATTAAACAATCAAACATGGGTAAAAGCTAACAACACCAAAAACAAAATTCCATTGGAAATAAATAAAGAAGTGGCCGAAAGCGCTTGGGACAATGAAAATTATGGGAACTTTCTGTAATCTCTTAAAATTTTGTACTGCTATAAAACGGTAAAAGGTAAGGATGCTGAAAACTAAACAAAAATGAATCTTCCTCGTTTGCTATATTTAATAAAAGATGTTTAAAAGGTTGCTGCCCATATATATATATATATATATATATATATATATATATATATATATATATATATATTCAAATATTCGAAGAAAAATCAGGCTAATATGACAGTAAATAAATATGTATAAATTCAAAGAAAATTTGGTGAAAGGAATACAAGACGGTGTCCTCAGTGTAACTTTTCATAGGATTTTATATAAAGAGGAAAGAAAAGAATTTCTCATTACGTGTCCCAATAATTATCACAAATATTTCTTGAAGAAACTATGTGTACCGTTTGGTAATGACTCCACAGCACTGAGATGAGCCGCGAACAGATTGCCTTCTGGTCAATCGGACGGAGATATATTTTTATGCTTGCCCAAGCCAGATTGTTTTTCTTCCATGACTTCACTCATTCTATGCACCTACCATTTACGTGTGTACATGATAAATTTAAAGAATTATTTGAAAAATTTGCAGACAAACTGATTGGTCTTTTGATCGATTGGTATGAAAAAATAATTCTAAGTGGAAGGCAAAAGTGCTTTTCATTTTTTTTATTTATGCATTGCTTAAAGCAAACTCCCATATAAATACGCACACTAACCACGCCATATATATATATATATATATATGTGTGTGTGTGTGTGTGTGTGTGTGTGTGTGTGTGTGCGTGTAAATATGTGTTTGTATGTGTATGTGTGCGAGCAACATGTAAATATGCATATATATATATATATATATATATATATATATATATATATATATATATATATTTATGAATAAAAATGACAATAGGAAAACTGGTAATTGCTGACGCGTTTCGTCCAATGTGGACTTTATCAAAGCAAAATACGAAACGCGTCAGCAATTAGCAGTTTTCCTATTGTCATTTTTATTCATAAATATTGTCTTCTCTACTGGTTAAATCGGAGAATTTTTCATATATACATATATATATATTATAAATTAATTGATTTAAAATATGGTTATTTTCGCTACACAGTTCCAACCATGTTTCAAAAAATAGAAGCTAAAACCCCTAATTTTATTTTTGCAAATAAATTAAAAATTGCATTAGTTCTATTTCATCTTCAAGCGAATTTTGGAGTAACTTTTAAAATTTACCGGGTTTTAATACACAGCTAAAATCACGTTTCCATGGTTACAGAATATTCTAAAATTGAACACGGGGTGTCTAATTTTCCTTATGACAGTATCATTGTATCAGTTATTAACATTTTGGTAAGGGGTGAGGATGTATTTTACACTGAAACCTGACGTCAGTTGAATGGATGTCGTCTGAATTTAAAAAAAAAAAAAAAAAAAATTTGGTAAAAAAATTTCAACGTCATCTTTTAAAATTAAAGAAAGTTTTTTAAATACTTTTTATTTAACTACGATTTGAAATATTTTCCTTTTTAATTTTTATTTTACTATATTCTTTTTTAAATAACAGTTAAATGTTTAGAATCCATTATATTATGTAGGATTAAAAAAAAATTAAGTTTAAATGTATATGAGGTTAATTTTTTTTTTTTTTTTTTTTTTTTATATGATATGGAAAAAGAAATGGTTAATTTCATGATTCAGTAAACTTTTCTTTTATATATAAACCTAATATAGTCTATTTCAAACTAAACAATGAAAATATTTTAAAATTTTAAAGTTGTAATTTTGAATTTGTAATTAAAATTTTATTTTAAATTGAATGAATTAACCTAAATTTTTTTTAATAATAAATACACGCATTTAAAAGAAATTTAGGTTAGAAAAAATTTAACACAATTTTAGTAAAATTCAAAATTACAACTTTAAAATTTTAAAATAACATTGTTTTAGTTTTGAATGACCCATGTTACTTTACTAACATGTGAAATATTAAATTAGGTTTATATTAAAAGAAAAGTTTTTTGAATCAGTGAAATTATAACCATATTTTGTTATTTCATAGTCATTTAAAAAAAAAAAAAAAAAAAAATTAACCTTTTTTTTTTTTTTAAACTTAATTTAAAATAATCCTACATAATATAATGGATTTAAATACATTTAACTGTTCTTTAAAAGAATATAGTAAAATAAAAATTAAAAAGGAAAATATTTCAAATCGTAGAAATAAAAGTATTGTAAAAAAAAATTTTTAATTTTAAAAGATGACGTTGAAAATTTTTACCGTTAACAATTTTTTTTTTTTTTTTTTTTTAATTCAGACGACATCCATTCAACTGACGTCAGGTTTCAGTGTAAAATACATCCTCACCCCTACCACCAAAATGTAGCTAATAACTGATACAATGATACTGTCATAAGGAAAATCTAGACACCCTGTGTTCAATTTGAGTAGAATATTCTGTAACCATGGAAACGTGATTTTAGCTGTGTATTTAAAACCCGGTAAATTTTAAAAGTTACTCCAAAATTCGCTTGAAGATGAAATAGAACTAATGCTTTTAATTTATTTGCAAAAAATAAAATTAGGGTTTTTAGCTTCTATTTTTGAAACATGGTTGAACTGTGTAGCGAAAATAACCATATTTTAAATCAATTAATTTATAATATTAATGCTCTGTAAATTTACATTGAGCACTATTTTGTAAAAATAAAATATCTATAAGAACACCGGATTTTATATCTTACTGTTCTTTCTTTTATTTATATATACACATATATATATATATATATATATATAGTGTAACCCGGATATAAGAGAAACCCGGATATAAGAGAGATTTCTCTGGTCCCAAATTAGAGCCTGTGTTAATGTATATAAAATAAACCAAACCTGGATATAAGAAAACCCGGATATAAGAGACTTCTTCTCCGGTCCTGACAACTCACTTATATCCGGGTTACACTGTATATATATATATACTGACGTACTCACAGAAAATAAATAAATGTATAATTAAGCAACAAGAATAAAATAACTTGTTTGCACACACATTTTGTCCCATATATATATATATATATATATATATATGTGTGTGTGTGTGTGTGTGTGTGTGTGTGAATAGATATATATTTATATAAATATAAAACATTTAAGTGAACCCTCAGAGGCGACTGTTTCATGCAAAACGCTGTCGTCAGGCCACCCTGATATATATATATATATATATATATATATATATATATATATATATATATATATATATATATATATATATAAAAATAAATAAATATATACATGTTTACGTTGGTGCTATTACATATTCGCAGAAAGGAGAGGGATGCTGAAATTTTAAAATTTTTTCTTTTTTCATATGTGTTTGGTTATATATTCTAGACATTTTAATTTAATTTTCTTTTTATTCTGTTTATATTTTATCACGTTTGTTCAACGTAAACACCTTTTTAGTTTGATGACGTAACACGCCGCACGAAAGTTTTTTTTCCATTTTTTCTTTAATTTTTCTCACATTGTTCTGGTTTTCTTTTTTTTTTTTCTTTCTTTTTTTTTTTTTTTGTTACTACCACCCCAAGCAAGACTTTAATGAGAAGAACGGACAATAAAGGAACAAAGATCAAGAAAATAAATGGCGATTGTCGTTGCGTTCAATTTTTGGAAGATTATGTGTGGCAAGAAAGCCAGAAATCGGAAGAGATTTCGACAGATTTTGAGAAGTGCGAGAAAAAAAACTATAGGATTAGTGTATACGGAATAAATTCCAATAACCAAAAATATTATTCTTAAAAGAGTGCTCAATACAGAGTAGAGCAAATATAAATTATTAAAAAAATTATAACATAAATATATTTATGTTATAATCATTTAATTATGTTATAATTATAACATAAACATATTTATGTTACAAATTTTCGAATGGATTTTATATATATATATATATATATATATATATATATATATATATATATATATATATATATATATATATTTAACCAGAAACACGTGTAGTAAAATTATGGAAAATAAAGCATTTTTTTTTTTAAACATTTTTATACATACTTTTCTCTAGTTGGAACCACTATAACCTCTTTCTTTTATATATATATATATATATATATATATATATATATATATATATATATATATATATATATATATATACTCCTCCCATCAAGTTCGACGTATGAGGGTCAAGCAGATTAGTTACTAAGAACCGAAAACCCAGCACCGGCACATGAGATTTGATTATAGTGGTGAAGGTTTTGTGCAGAACCATCCACACTTTTCAAGGACCGAATACAAAGGCCTGGTGCACTACGTGTCACAAGGCCCCAAAAGACCCTTAACAGGTTTTGAAATTAAAATTGTCCTTCTCCTAGACCAGTTGCCATCCAAGGCTATAGAACACAGTCTGTCTTGCTATATAGAGGGAGAAGAGGATTCATATCTTTCTCAAGGGTATTAGAACGTAAAGTAATGAATTCGACAGGAATTCCTCAATCAAAGCTGTTATCCATCACTCCACCGTGCCTATCTATCTATCTATCTATCTCTCTCTCTCTCTCTCTCTCTCTCTCTCTATATATATATATATATATATATATATATATATATAAATAAGTAAATAAATATATAATTAGGCAACAAAAATAAAACCAACTTGTTTATATACACACTCACATCCCCCTTCCTCTCTCTCTCTCTCTCTCTCTCTCTCTCTCTCTCTCTATATATATATATATATATATATATATATGTAGATTTAGTATGTCGGTTAATAAAATTTAAGGAATTAAAGGCCAACAAAATGATAACAATTTTGGCAATTGAAGCACGTGGAGAAAGATTTTAAAATTGGTATTTTAGGACACGCCTGTCCTTTTTCAACGATACGAAGAATACACATAGAAGTGGGACTTACTCTTCCGAGGAATGTTGCTGTTATTGGTTAGATGGTGCCCTGTAGGACATCTTTCGTTTTAATCATATATATATATATATATATATATATATATATATATAGATAGATAGATAGATAGATAGATAGATAGATAGATAGATATAGAACATTTTAGAAAAACATATACTTGGGCATGTTTCACCGATGAACTGTCATCATCAGAAAAATAAATTAACTAGACAAAACATCATTCGCGTTAAGCGGTTGAATGCTTGATTTTTTTTATTAGCTTTAGTCATAAATAATATCGGACTTATTTCTTCAAAAAATAAGTCCAGTTGTCTTTTATTCAATTATATATTCATCTTCATCATAGAAAATCTTTACCATCAAAACGTTTGGCTGCGAACCTGAAAGGTAATAATCTGTCAGGTGAATATGGCAGATCGACCGAGTTCTAAAATTTATTCCTGTGTTATTTATATTGTATGCAGCATTGCGTTGTTATGGACACGAAAAACATTTTTCTTATTGAAAAGCGCAGGTTGCTTTTCGACATTTTTGGACAAGTTGCAGCTGCTAAAAGTATAAATGCTCGTTTAGTGATTCATTGCGTTTTAAGAACCCCGACGATATCATCACTCGCACGGCATTAACTTTCTCCCGTGAAGCTCGGATTTTGGGTCGGTTGTGGAGGTGTATCCTTGCCAATCCAATTGTCGTATGTAAACGTTTTTATTACCTTTTAAGATACATTTTAGGATGATACATTTCTCATTACAATAGGTTCCCCAAAACGGAAATTATTAACTCAAATTAATACTTTAACTGTAGATTCTTTAATTATATATATATATATATATATATATATATATATATATATATATATATGAAAGTGTATATTGAGGTCAACTCCGATAAGTGACAGTCTGTTTCATGCTTGAACGCAATCTTCAGGCCGTGTGTATCGGTCGATTGCTCGACTATTTATATATGCCTGTCTACCTCTATCTTAAAAAAACTTTCTTCTTCTTCTTCTTCTTCTTCTTCTTCTTTTCTCTGCATCTGCCTGTCTACCTCTATCTTAGAAAAACTTTCTTCTTCTTCTTCTTCTTCATCATCATCTTTTCTCTGCATCTGCCTGTCTACCTCTATCTTGAAAAAAGTTAGTCTCAAGATCAATCCCTCGTGCATCCGCCTTGGCATATAACAACGCGAATTTATCCCCCCACTTCTAAGTACCTGAAAGATGAATAGGTACATATTTCTCCCCGCCTGGCTTGCAATAACAAGTTTTGTGCATCCTGAGTGCGAATTGAATCCCAGCCGTCTCAAACCATTATTTCTCAAACCAATATTTTACCACTTCATTTATTCCCGTGAATACTTTTTTTTGTGGTAACTATTGTGAAGATGTGTATGTTTTTGTTACGGCTATTTTTATGGCGGTGGTGGCCACTATATACGTCGAGGAGATTATGAAGGTAATAAGAATGATTGGTAGCAGGGAAGGTTATTGAAGTTGGGTGGAGGGGTGACGTGAATATTTCCTTTTTATGGGTTTTCTGTCATTCAATGGCTCGGTATTGTGCTGAGATATATTTATTTCGTTCTGTTTGCAGGAAATCTTTATGATAGGTACCGAATCCACATGACAAGAATTCTTGAAGGAAAATCGATGAACGTGACCGCTGGAAAAGTCAGCACACACAGGGGCAGGAGTAAGCAAATAAGAACGGGAATAAATCTACATAGGTGCGTGTAGATAGATAGATAGATAGATAGATAGATAGATAGATAGATAGATAGATTGGTTAGTTGGTTGGTTGTTTGGTTACTTGGGTATTGTAACTTTTACATACACAAAGAGGCAGGTATTTAAAACCTGAGGACAATTTCTTCTGTGGTATTGCCTACCTGAAACTTAGAATCTGAATTCCTGCCTTTGATCTCAACTCTGCTAATAGCGACTGCGGCAAACTTACGACAGTTTCAATAATCAAGTAAATACACAGATAGCTATCAAGTTGCTCATGGTTCTTGAAAATAACTGAGACGTTCCAAAGTACTTGAACAAATAGAAACATAAATATGAACATCGGAATTTTTATCCACTGTCTTCATGATTATTGTTCTCTTGTTCTCGATCTTTCATAATGTTTTCTGTTGTCTAATTCTTTCACACCCAGCGACATCGAATGCCTAAGTGAATTTACTGCTTTGCTTGAGGTAAATTCGATTTAATATATATATATATATATATATATATATATATATATATATATATATAACTAGACTCGTTTCGAAAAACCCTAGATTTTTGATTTGTTAATCAAATCAATTTCGAGGGAAAAAGGTTTTAAAAAAAGAAAGAGCTACAAACATGAACTTCTGCCGACAAAAAAATCGCACAGATGCAGGTCTGAAGCCCAAAGAAAAAACCCCGATACGAGTAACAACTAACAACAAAAGAGCTCAATACAATCGTAGAGAGCAGACCTAGATACACCTAGTGAGCCAGACAAACCTACCTAGGTTTCACCTAAACGGATCGTCAGGAAAGCTTGGCTAACGAGGCAAAGAGAAACACATTTCCCTGACGATCCGTTTAGGTGAAACCTAGGTAGGTTTGTCTGGCTCACTAGGGTGTATCTATATAATATATATATATATATATATATATATATATATATATATATATATATATATATATATATATATGTGTGTGTGTGTGTGTGTGTGTGTGGAGAAAGAGAGAGAGAAAAAATCAGTGACAACAATCTATCTCACCCACTATTAAAAATTGGAGCCAACATATTACGGAAACTACTTTTTAACTTGGACTATCGAAGTTCCATTCTTTGTCAACAAAAAACAATATATATATACAGCACGATGGCGTTTCCAGGGCTCAGTTCTGAGTCCAACATTTAGTGACTTTTATATGGCTAACCTTGAAAATAATATATATATATATATATATATATATATATATATATATATATATATATATATATATATATATGGTTATTTGAGGGCGTATTGTGTTCTATTTGATTTATATTAAAATTTGATTTATATTAAAATTTGATTTATATTAAAATTTGTAATAGATCGCTTTATTTCTTCATCAACAATGTAGTTTGGAAAGGCATCATTAGTAAGAGTTTTTTTTTAGTTCAGTGTAGAAATTATTTTGTGGATGAGTTAACTGTAGCGTGGTTTATTATATTTTGTATAATAGCTATTTTGTAGTTGTACAGATTTCTATAGTATACACGCAATTGTGCGAAGAAAGAAAGAAAGAAAGAAAGAAAGAAAGAAAGAAAGAAAGAAAAGAGATGGTCTGTGTTTGTCAGCATTATTGGAGAGATTATTTAATAATTGTTTACTTTTTAAATACTCTATGGGAGTCAGGAACTACAAAGATAAAAAAAAATCTCTTGGTTTTCATATTACACATATACACGTAGCTTATATCGAACTCCCAAGCTTCTCATCGATTTACTCCTTTCTTAGATAATTAATAACTAACAATGAGCGTACGTCTGCGGACTCTGATCATGTATTCTGTCTTATTTTGAAGCATCCTTTATTCTACAAAAGACTTTTTTAAGTATTGCACAGTATCTTCCTTTTTACTCGTCACCCTGCAACACCAACAGATTATGGTCGGTCACTTAAAGCATCTGAATAAACGCGTAGTATTAGGTTATTGTTGAAGTATTTTTTTTTCTTTTGTAGGTGCCCAGATTGGAATAAGATGGGAAGCACTATTAATGGAGTTGAAATGAATGGGGTCTTGTGTATATGTTCGATATTCTTATCATTTGCATGGACAAGAGAAAAACGTATGAACAGCCAATTGCGGGAATAGAAAAAAAAATGGCCGTCATGAAAAATGTGAGAATAAGGTTGGAGAACTTGAAAATGGATATAATATGAATTGGCTTTGGATCAGGTGAATATCGAAGAGAAGGAAGAACACAGGGGAACAAAAAATAAAGCAAAAAACTGTTAAAAGAGGAATGAAAACATTTAAAAAAGAATGATAGTAAAGCAAGAAAAAATACTGAGATAAGAGAAAACAAAATAAAAGAAAGAATGAAACAAACAAGCAGAGTTATCACGAATAAAGTAAAGAAAACGATGAACAAATTAAGGTAAAAACGATCCTGATAAAATTACAAAAGTGTGTGGTTAGAAAGATAGCCTTTATAAATAAGAATTTGATTGAAATATAAGAAAAAGTAATAAAATTAATAAAGGAGAGAAAGAAATAAAACGAAGGAATGTACCAAACGATGTTAGATAAAGAACTTAGTAAACGAAAACAAAATGATGAGGAAAAGCAGTGAAATAAAGAAAGATATAAAAGTATAAAATATGAAAGAAGAAGAAACAAAACGAAAAATAGCAGAAGAAAGGTAATGCGTAAAAAGAAGACGAAGAGAAAAAAAATCAGAATGAAGAAAAAATACAAAGAAATAAGAATAGAAAAGTAAAGCCGAGGAGAGAAAAAAGGCACTGAGAAATATCAAGTTAATCGCTGAATGACAATCTCTACACGTAAAAGATGTAAAAGGCCCAGCCAGACAAAACAAGACAATAAATGATGCTCACAAAGAATATCAAAAGATTCGAGTGGGAAATGGTACGAACGAAAAAAGCCGGAAAAACAAGACGGCCGTGTGCGTGAATATTTTGGATAAAGCCGAGGGCGTGAATGCTAAAAAAAAGAAAGAAAATAAATAAATAAAAATATAGATAGATAAAATAAAATAAAACAGCTATGTGTTGTTAAATTTGTGGTTAGCACTTGTGTACGATATTAATGATGGCCGTCGAATTGAAAGACGATTTTCCTTTTCCTCTGCAGCTTCCGGAAGTCCGGCAAGTTAGCTTCCGGGAAGATGTGCAAAGAAACTATTCAAGACGTTCGGCTGCTATTATCATTTGTTTGGAGGTGGGTAAGGGTTTGAAAGGAAGAGATGAGATAGCTCGTTATCTTGCTCGCCGTCGCTACCAGCATCTCTCTTCACAGAAAGAAGCAAAATATTATTCGCCGCGTCAAAAGGCAACACTATTTGTTGTTTTCATTTATTATTCTCACCAGCCACCCATTTTTAAACTTTTATGACGCCATCTATCATGGCTGCTCCCACAAAGACGCTACGCGTACGCTTGTACCTTGTTCCGCGTCGATCGGTTTTACACCCATGAAGGTTATGGGGATATATTAGTTCCGGCCATAAATGCAAAAGAACGGGAAATAACTGGAAATTACGGGAATCATGCGAACACACATTTCTAATAGGATCTTTTTACTTTTAACTCTTCTTTCTCTAGCACACACACACACATATAAATACAAACACTCTCTCACATTTTCACACACGCTCTATTTTTTTCTCTATTTCAATGTCTCGCATTTAAGACTTTCTCTCTGCAGAAAAAGAGAGACTGAGAATGAAAGACAAATAGAGACTGAGATTAAAAGAGGGAGAGAGAGAGAAAGTAAAAGAGAAAGAGAGTGAGAGCGTAAAAGAAAAAGAGAGAGTGAATGAAAGAATTTCTCTCTTTTCTTTGACATTATTTTCTTCTTTTTTTCTTTCGTTGTTCCTTTATATTTCTCTCTCAGCACTTTATATTCTTTTCTATCACTCTTCACTTTTCATATAATATCAATCAGCTAAGTCACAAATTTCGTATTTGTATTAATCTAATAATCATATATATATATATATATATATATGAATCGTTTTATAAAAAGGAAAGTTCTGATTTCTTGAACTTTTGTCTTGTTTCAAATCATTCTTTTTATCTTTTTTTTTTCACTCTCTTTTTTGTTCACATTTTCTCCCTTTCTGCAATATTTATTTATCTTTTACTTTTCCTTCCAGGAGTCTCTTTCCCCCATAAATTCAACACTTTTCTTTGGATACTGGAGCAAGTATTAATAAAAACAACAAAAGAAAGGTAACCGTGCTGAATCAAGATCTGGCACATAGAAAGAAAGAGTCTCTCTTTATCTTTCTCTCTCTCTCTCTCTCTCTCTCTCTTTCTCTCTCTCTCTTTCTCTCTCTCTCTCTTTCTTTCTCTCTCTCTCTCTCTAAATTGTCATTCCTGATTGTTTCTCTTCCTTTCATTTTCTCTGTTTCTTGCTCTCGCCTCTCTTTCACTTACCTACTTTTTTTCTGTACATTCATATATATATATATATATATATATGAGAGAACAATAAATTATCTTTCTCTCCCTAGAGAGAGAAATAATTTACTGTTTGTCTTTGACAATATTACTTCACAACTTTATTTTTAGCTCACTATCTGTTTCTACTTTTTCCTCTTTATCACTGCCTGCCTATCCTCCTTCCTCTCTACCATTTCTTCTCTCTTTCTTTCTCACTGTGCCTTTCTCTCTCTCTTTCTCTCTCTCTCACTCTCGGCCTTTCAGCTATCTCTCTTTTTCTTTTCTCCTCTCTCTCTCTTTCCCTCTGTGCATTTTCATCTTTATCTCTCTGTGCCTTTTCGCCTCTCTGTTTTCCCCTTTTCTCTGTACTTCTTTCCCACCTCTTTCTCTCCCTCGCTCTCTCTCTCTCTCTCTCTCTATCTATCTATCTATCTATTTCCCTTTTTCAACTTCTGTTTCTTAGTCTTTCTTTTTTTGTCTCTCTACCTGTCAAGTTTGTCTTTCATTTATCCATTCTGTTTTTTTTCTCTTTCTCTCTCGCTTTCTTTTTCTCTTTATGGCTGTCTGTCTCTGTCTTTGTAAGTTGTGGGGAAAAAGGTTCGTCTTTCGTTTGCACTGGTCCGACTCTGGAACCAGTGCCGCGACGACCGCGACCTCAGCCAACGTAATTAATCATTCGACCTTGCTGACCACTAATCTCTCTTGGTTGCGAAGTTGCTATTTCCGTTGCTGACGTCACAGGTGACCTCATGAATTCGTTTCACCATTCCTCGACTTCGGATGAGTTGTGAAAGATGGGGACGGGAGACATAGGCCAACGTATCATTCACGGTTGTTTTGTCACGGTAAATACGCGAAAGCACTGACACTGGGAAGGTGTTAGGTTTCAGGAATTTGCTGAGGTGATGCATCAATTTATTTTATTTTGTTGTCTGTAAGAGCAAGCGACAATAATATTCATAATGTACGAGTCCAATTTACAGCTTTGAACAAGTCCATTTTGCTTGCTCTTGATCTGTTTTTGCCTTCGTCGATAATGTATAGTTTACCAATGGACAACATTATCAATGGTAATGTCATCGGCTTTTGTTAAGTCAAATCGCAATCTTCAGTTGAAATTCTATCATTTCTTTTGTGCATATGTTTGTACTTCTGTGTTTATCAAAAAGAACTCTCTCTCCCTCTCCCTCTCTCTCTCTCTCTCTCGCACACACACACATATTTAGGCAGCATATCTTCATTCAAGTATAGTTGAATAATCTGGATATATCTGTTTATATTTCTGAGATGAGGTATTATGTACACTATTTACATTACACATGGCACAGTGGATAAAGGCGTTAGTTAGATCCAGTGACTGGACCTAAAGAATGTGAGTTCAATACCTGGTTAAGGCGGTGGAGAACTTGGAGAGGGGAATTAACAGGAGATAACTGATAACTGACATCCATTAGACATGGCACGTGGAACTAGAAGAGTCTACCCCAGTCAGCGAAATAAAGGGTTCAGTTCGACATTCCAGCCACCAGAAGAAGGCCGGAGCGTACAACGGCCGAAACGTTGTAATAAATATGTCGATAAAGATGAGGACAATAATCCGATTAATGCAATGGACATATATCTATTTATTTTATCTTAATCCTCTCAAATTCACGGATCAACTTCTTAAATTCATTAAGGAAGGTGCCGTAGGTTTATTCATTTCTTTTAAATCTCTTAAATTGTAATTTTAAAAAAAATTGCACTTGTATAAGTTGAAGTCGTCTCCCGTAGATAACAATAATTTTAGCGGTTAATTTTTAAAATGATTACAACGCAGAGGGTTCATACGAGATTATGGTTATAACATAGCGTGTTTCATGCACATTTACAAAAAAATCACAACTCTCACTTACATTTATTTTTTGTCTTAGCAATTCATCCCTGAAGATGATCCATTTTTAATGATGAAATATTTTAACTGTTAAATAAGAAATAGTTTCTTACATGTATTTAACAATTAAAATATTTCATCCTTGAAAATGGCTAAATTTATAGCCAAAAGCGCTCGGAAAAAATAGCATTCGGACAGTTTTTATATAATTTATCATCTGAAAAGAAAAAAAATATTAGTTCCTGTTGTGGATTCCGAAATGAAATTCGGTCTCCAATGAATGACAAACGCAGGAATGAAATATAACAAATAAATGTATTTGCACAATAATACAATTGGTAATACGGTTAGTAAATCCAGAAACGCGGTTAGTAGCAATAATAATATATGTATATAGTCTGGTAAATCCAGTCTCGAAGTAGGACTTCCTTAGAGTCTACGTGGTTGTAACTGTGACTTCTACAAGTGGTTACCTCACACTATTACTTTACCTCCAACTCAATCACAATCTCTGCTCTGTTCTTTGTCTGACTCTGGGTATTTAACGGCAGCAGTCCACTTATATGAAAAAGGGGTGGAGCCCATGACAGTTCCCATGAGAAATTGTATAAAAAACTAAATCAAACCACCTTGTCTGTCCTATTCAATGAAATGTGCATGAAAGAAGGATTGCTGCCAAGATAGACACACACACACACACACACACACACACACACACACACACACACACATATATATATATATATATATATATATATATATATATATATATATATATATGTTAGCTGTTTATAGCAGCTTAGCTTAGATGTGGCACAATGCCGAAAGTATAATGTGATCAAATTCACTACTCTGTCGTAATTGATCTAGCGAGATTATCTTGCTAACCATTACAACACATCGAAGTGCCCGATATTAGCTGTTTATATATTCTGTGACAGAATTTATTAAACACATATGTCAACACTTCGCCTGACGCTCATGACTAAATACTTAATTATATAGAAAATTCTAGCAACAGAGAAAAATAATAAAAGAAAACGCTTTTTCTATTTTGTTATTACCTAGTGCATTTGATGCAACTATATGTAACCAAGGCTTTTCTTATCGCTTGCCGACTGATTTTATCATCAACCATTCAATTTTAATCACTTTCTCTATGAACAAAGCAACTGTTTATGGCGGTAGCGATAAATTTGATGATTAAGCACGTACTTTTTATTTACATAAATTTTATTTTAACAAGATTCGTAACTTTAAGTCTTTATTAGAATTCATGGCCAAAAGACTTTGTTGAACTCAAATTAATTAGTCAACTTACAGGTGTAGCTGACTCCAAAGTCTACACCTTCCCCAGGACATATAAAGCGACCACAAAAGGGAAGTGGCGAGTATTGGACGATTTCTTGGTACGTAGACATGTGAGATTTCCTGTTGATTACGATCTTGCGTGGAAAATAATAACATGTTGAAATTAGACATATAGTCTGTCACCCAGCCTATAAATGGTGCACTGAAAAAAGTAACTGAAAATGATTAGAAAACAAAGCAAAAGTTACCGAGAAAATATATCTGTGTTTTGTGTGTGTGTGTGTGTGTGTGTGTATGTATGTGTGTGTGTTTGTATTTAGGCAGCAATCCTTCTTTCACCGACATTTCATTGAATACGACAGACAAGGTGCTTTTATTTTGTTTTTTTATACAATTTCTCATTCGATCTAATAATTTTTTTTTCTTTTCAGATGATAAATTATATAAAAACTGTCCGAATGTTCTTTTTATCCGAGCGCTTTCGGCTATACAGTTAGTCATTTTCAAGGATTAAATATTTTAACAGCAGTAAAAAATGATTTTTTTAATCATTGCTTTAATTTCACCTTCAATTGTAGCAACTATACAAATAATGATCTTGTTTTGAATATCAGTAAAAGTTCAGAAAAATCGCATTTGGTATTTTTCTTCGGGAAATTTAAATGCGATCTTAAACAATCACCGAATTCCGATAATACTTCACATAGAGCAAAAAAAAAAATGATCCTTATTGATTGATTCTTGTTTCATCGTGTTCTCAAAACAGTAATTCTTGGCAGGCGAAAATTTAAACACAATGAGTTAACTGATCGACTGATCTATTATGCAACCGAATCGATATTGCTTTCCAGTAATCAATCACTGTAACAATTCGTTGCTTGCCAAAGCTTTTCAGAGCAATTTAGAGGGTTTCTAAGATTTTTTGTTTTGTCAAAGCTGTAATCAAATTGTTTAAATTGCAGTAGCCAGTAGTTGTTTATGTGTTATGTTGAAAAAAATAGCAGACATAGGAAAATTGTTCAGAATGAGACATCACATCATCCACTCATACTGTTCATAATACTTGGAAGCAAAATAACGATGACATTCCTTGTTGCCCAATTTGGTTTTAATTTGCAGTTCAAACTTTGGTTTCTATCTTCCGACAATGATAATATTAAGAAATGCATATATCTCGTTGTGACCTATCGAAGTCTATATCTGTTAACTTTATTTTAGTGCCCAAAACATAAACAGAGGAAACAATTGATGAATGTTTCATCTATCATTTATTCTCGCTATCGATAAACCTTATATTTAGTGAGTACACGTGTTTGATTTTACTTTAAACATTAAAATAAATGTCTATCGGTCTAGAGATCGACTACTATAGTCACTCGACAGGAAATGGGGCTGTTTTCCAATTGTTTTTAATCCGGTGAGTATTTTCGCTTGCTAAGCGTGTATTACCATTAGGTCACGGGATGCCGCGATGCAAAACAGGGCTTAATCATCACGTTGCAATTTTTCAAAGTCTATAACTGCTAACTTTTTGTCGACTTAGTCCAAAAGTGGTTCATTTAATAGAATCTATCTGCTAAGCTTGGTTTGAATTTGTCAAATGATTCCCGGCCTATGTACATATGTCAATAAATTTATAACTGATGTGGGGCCAAAGTTGGGACCACAGAAGTAAAACACGGAACACGGATTACAAGTAAGAAAGATATATTAACAACAGGTTACAGAGATAATGTAAGAGGAGCTTACTATATGTTAGTGTCCAACATTGGTAGTCGCGTACTAGACTCTCGCTGTCACTCTCAGTGTCTCTCTCTATCACTCTCTAGAGTGCTATGTCGCCTACTTAATATAGGTCTGGAAAAGTCTATTGTGTAGGTAGTTTCCGGTCTCACAATACCCCACTTCCAAAGAGGTTTCTTTTTGAAAAGGAGAGAAAAAATAAAACTTAATACTTTTTCCTCTTGGGATTTACGTCGAGCGGTTGAGTAAATTTCCTTTTCCTTCCTGAGCGTCGCACTTCAGGAGAGACTTGGGGCATGTCGAGATCGAAGTAGAGATCTTGATGCGTGAGCCACAGCTTTTCGCGAACCATATGACAGTTTATGTAAAATGCAAGCACCAATGCCGTACGAGCTTGCATCACTTGCGACTATGATGTCGAGACTAGGGTCGTAATGGGTGAGGGAGAGGTCCGAAGTAAGAGTTTTCTTGATCATCTCGAATGCGTTTTGGCATTCCGGGGTCCATGACCTTGGTTTGTCCTTTTTTAAAAGTTGGTTGAGAGGCCATCTCAAATTTTGCATGTTCTTAATGAACCCTAGGCCGCGAAAGCTTTGTAACGCTTGAACGTTATCTGGGGCCGGCATTGCGTTGGCTCGTATTTGATTGGACATCTTTTTTACGTAGACCGTAGGTGCTGCCCACTCGCTGAAATCTGTTTTTGACAGAATACCTGCTTGTTCGAGTCTATCTAACTCTTTATTGATTTGTTCTAGAGCAGAGAAAGGGACAATCCATTTCTTTTTGAATACCGGTTGTGCACCGTCCTTCACCTTGAACTTGGCTTTCATTTTAGTACATTTCCCAAGGCCACCAGAAAAAAACCTGGGGAAATTGTTGTTTGAGTTCCTTTTTTAGATTTACCAAATTGGACGTTGTACTTTGTATCTTGCGACAAAATGTACTCATTGGGTAATCCCAAAGATTGAATTTTTCTATCCAATCTGTTCCAAATAAGTTTACTGAAGTTTTCAATACGTAGGCTTTGAGCTTTTTGGTAACTCCATTTAGTGTTACTGTAAGTATTACCTCGCCTAAAATGTTAATCTTTTCGCCAGTTACGGATTTTGCCGTTTTATCCGTTTTTAATAAGGTCGGCTTGTTCAATTTTCGCCAAGTACGCCAATTAATGGTTGAAAGATCGGAACCCGAGTCAAGCTGAAATTTAATGAACTTATTGAAAATATCCACAGTTACATATTTTCTTAAATTCCTATCGACAATATTGTCAGATTGAGCTTGCCTAATTTTATTTTTGGGTTTTTTCGTTCTGTTGGCGTACCAGCACGAAGTTAAAGTATGCCCACTTTTATTGCAATTTTGCAATATTTTTTGTTCTTAACTGGACAGAATTTCATCCAATGCCATTTACCACAATGGTAACATGGTCCGGGCGGTTTTTTTAACTTATTTGGGTTTTGGTTACTGCGGAATTTAGGACATGAGATTTGCCTTTTGTCTTTTTTTTTGAGGGGAATAGGAGGTAGGCTTACTTCTGATTTTATTAATCTGAGTCACACCTGATTCCTCGATAGTGTTTGAGTCACGCTTTACAGATATTACTCTTTGACAGTCCTCTGCCAGTTTTTGGAGAGTCAATCCTTGTTCGTTCTCAAGCTTGGTCAGTACCCGTCGTCTGACTTCGGCGTCTTCTGCTGATACTAGACCTTGTGCGAAAATTAAGCACTTAAAATCATTGGCAGTCAATTTGGCTAGTTTAAAATCATCACATAGCTTGTTTACCGATGCTGCAAACGTTAGAAAATCTTGCTGGTTGTCTTTGACTGTGTTCAGGCATTTCCAACGTTTGTGAAACAAGGTTGTGCTAGGCCTGAATATTTCCGATAGGAGCTTAATAGTCTCTGAAATATTCAAGTCAGTGGTTTTCTTGGGTAGTATGAAGTCTACGAACCTACTATGTTCTGTAGTTCCCAGTTTTCTCAATAGTAGACGTACCTTTTTTTACTGGGCCATTGTTCACAGTCTACGTTGAAAATATCTTCGTATCGCCTGTAAAAAGCCTGGAACGTTTTGTCTTCCTCTGGTACGTATTCAAAGGTTTCTATTGAATTGTAGATTGTACTCTGGGAGAATATTGTATCTTTTTCAGAGTTTGAGCCTTTTAATGCATTTACGAGTAATTCTTTAAGTTGTTTCTGTTGTAGTTCAGCATTCTGAAGCGTAATTTTGGGGAATTCCATTTGCTGTTTATGTAATTCCAAAAATAGTTGTTGTTGTCTTTCTTCTGATTTTTGTTGCTGATCCATATTTAGTTTTAACATTTGGTCAACTACTTTTTGAAAATCTTCCATATTTAAAAATGACAGCGCTTTTTTTCTTTGAAACACGTGTACTAAGAGGAGGTACACAAAAAAAAAAATCTTGATAGGTTTTTGTTCCTTTTTTTTTCTTTTACAGAAAAAAAAATATGGACAGGCAATAGTTAAACTAAACTAATTATATGTGTTTAGCTTTTTTTTCCCGTGGTTCCATTAATTTTGACGTAATTGAATAAATTTTCACCACACTTATGTATTTTTTTTTTATAGAGTTATAAAAAGAGAAAACTCACCTCAGTGAATTTAAGGGGAGAATAATTTTATGCCCGAGTTCAACTAAGTTACATAAAAAAAAAAAAATTTCGATATTTCTTTTTCCCGAAAACTTGAGTACAATTGTAGTACTTGCTCTTGTATTGTCAGTTTTTTTACGAACAAATTTTTTTTTCTGTGTGTGTGTGGGTGTGTAGAAATCGTTCTTGTTATTTGGACAGACTTTAATATTCCGTAGATGTCGAAACACTGCCCGTCACTGATGTTTGGTATTGGAATATATATAGACGCTGGGTGTTTAGCTTTTAAATCGCTAATGTATTAATACCAGCTTAATTTCACGTTCAAAACTGCTGTGGGAACGCGTGGAGTTTCTGTGAATTTTTCGAGTACTGTCGCTATTGATATGGTGAGAACGAAATTCTCGAATCTTTCTGTCGCCACTGATGTGGGACTGGCAAGGTATTGCGGTCTTCGACGTGAATGCGTTTCTCGAATTCTTCGTCGACCCAGATGTGGGATTGGTAAGGTATTTAGGTTTCGGCGTGAGTGCATTTCTCGAATCCTCGTCGCCACTGAGTTGGGACCACAGAAGTAAAACACGGAACACGGATTACAAGTAAGAAAGATATATTAACAACAGGTTACAGAGACAGTGTAAGCGGAGCTTACTATATGTTAGTGTCCAACACTGGTAGTCGTACTAGACTCTCACTGTCACTCTCAGTGTCTCTCGCTGTCACTCCCTAGAGTGCTATGTCGCCTACTTAATATAGGCCTGGAAGAGTCTATTGTGTAGGTAGTTTCCGGTCTCACAATAATAACCTAATGATGAAATTATGAATATGAAATTATTCTTTTACACGGTAAATATTTTTTAACATGATTTCCTTTGTCAATGAAATTAACACTTTTACACAGATCATATAGATCAAACTTTATACAATGATATTTTCAGATCAAAATTAAATTGTGTTTACCCTTGAATCGCATATTGACTCACTGGCAGGCAAAGAGATATCAGTTATTTAGGCATATATCCAGGAACTATAAAAAGTTCAAAGTGTACCTTTGCCATTTTCGTTAAAACATCCTCGTTACAGTTTAAAGGAAGAGGAAGGACGTTTATATTTTGAATCAGACATTTCTATGACATATGAGGAAGAAGGGCTTTGTGAATTTGATACTCACAGGACATATTGAAGGCAAGAGGGACTGAGTATGTAAATGAATGGCAGAACAGCGTGCAGGAGGGATGGTGAAAAGGTAAACCTTACTAAGAGCTAGAAAGGATAGTATGCTTTGGGGAGTCTTGGTTGCCCATATCTTGACAGAAGAAGAAGAAGAAGAAGAAGACGACGACGACGAGGACGACG
>CAHIKZ030004034.1:2310000-2337500 GCA_903632075.3 Acanthosepion pharaonis | reverse complement strand
GAGTAATGGCACCTATCCAGTATTCATCATAAAAATTCAGGATGTGGATTTAGTACATACCAAAACACTTCAAATTGTATAGAAGAGTTATAGGAAATAATAAGAAAAAAATTATAGGAAAATTATAGGAAAAAATTATCAGTTAGGAAATAAGGAAATGGAATGTAGAATAGGCAGCGCTAGTGATAGTTTTGCCCAACACCGCACATTGCTACAAAACGAAAACATTAACCTGAAAACTAGTCATCTTCCTAAATAGCCTAGTCAGATCCAGACCATCATATGGATGTCTTGCATGGCGCCAAATCCGTTCAAAAATATTTCATTTGTCAACTGTATACAACTGTTTTCTAAGGTCAATGATTAAAAATGGCTTTGATCGAGTGAAGCCTGTGGATCTTGGTGAAGACCAATGATCTTTGAACCTTGTCAACAGGCGATACAGAATCATAAACAGAGAATTGTAACAAATAATAAAGAACACATCACTTGAAAATTTTCAACAGCAGCAACAACTACAAGGAATAGCACGTGTAACTCGAAGAGAAAACATTGGCATAATCAAGACACTGGTGTTCTACACTAATTTAAATAAAAGGTTAAGGAAGAAACCCCATCGATACTGGAAAAAGCAATAACAGCTACTGGACTTGAGAAACCTATTTTCCTGGAAAAATTGTTTCTAGAAAAATATTTTTAGAAATTTCAACCGATAATAGTACTGTCTCGGTCAGTGAATGCTGAATATTTTCTCATAAGGAATCGGCTAATATTACCATTGGAATTCCCATTTCAAGGAGAAGGAATCAGGCTTAACGAGTATTACTAGTCGTTAGAGGAAGGAACAAAGTGGTCTTGCTGATTCGTCATCTCAACTCACGACCAAAGGTGAGTCACGCACGATGCTGAGAATGCCAACATTTATCAGATCTCTTATTTTCCAAAGTGAATTACAGCTACAACTACAGTATTGGTAAAAATAGTCGGATTTTTCACCGAAAGTGTGACTTTGTGGCTTTATCAATATTGAGGTATTAATTCCATGACGGTGTAAAGACTTACTAGATGCCATGGAGGACCGAGAAAGATGGCGTCAAGAAGCTTAGCAAATCCGAGAAAACTCGACAGAATTGTGATGATTACTTCTTTCCTTTTTCTTTTCTTAGATTTATAATTTAATCTTTTTGTTCACAATATATAATTGAAAAAATCCATTTTCTAATTATTTTAATAACAATTATATTCGGAATAATCGATTGTCGTCAATCTACCACAAAAAAATATTTCCCTAACAACAAAATATGATTGATAACTGTAAACCGATTAGCGATTAGCCCAACACCAACCCAAAGGAACGAATTTTCTATCAATAAAGTTGTCTCTTTAACAACGCCACCTCGACTGGTGCGTCTAGTACATATCATCATGGTTGGTTGATTGATTGTTTGATTTGTTTACGGCATATCAACATCTTATGAGTCATTTAATGCTGAAATCTAATTTTCTTGGGAGCTTTGAAGTAATAAAATTATGATATACCTGGTATAACAGCAAAAATGTCCGATTATTAGATTAAGCATTAAATCGTTGTATCTTAGAAATGATTAAAAATATCTTACTGGAATTCTGCAAGGTTTTAATAACACTAGTGGACTCCGCTTTGAGCAACAAAAGTATATAATTACTCTCCAAGCTTCACAGGAGAATCGTGATGAAATCGATCATAAACGAAAATGACATGTTCATCATTAATTAATAATAGCTAAGAATCAGTAGCTCATGAAGGATTGAAATAAAGTTCACACACACACACACACACACACATATATATATATATATATATATATATATATATATATATTATTCAGGATCATTTTCCAACTTATTCAAGATGATATTTGCCCACTCCAATCTTCTAACTTTCTGTTCTGGAGTAACAAGTCTCACAGGTTTCACGTACGGTTTCATTTTCAAGTGTTTTTCACTGCTCTTTGGTCTGTCATAACTGAAGCTCCTCCCTCACGTGCCAAACGTCTTATGAATTGAGTTGAATCTTTTCTAATTGATCTCTTTATCTCGAAGTTGAAATGATGATCCCTCTTCCTGTTGCGTCCTCCTGGTCCAGTTTTCCTATCTACTGTTGGTCAGTCTAAGAATCCCTCCGTCCTGGGATGCTGTGTCGTTAACGCAATGGCTAGATGCACAGCAATGGATCCCAAGCTACCCAATGTTAGGTGACCATTGGTCCTACAAGAAGTTTCATCCACCTTTGATAAGTCTTGTTTTTAATCTTTCTGGGTGTCTAGTCACTCTTATCGCCAAAAAAGCCTTGTGGAGGAAACAGTTTAGTCACAGAAGACCCGACCATACTGTAAGTAGTACTAGATTATATCGTACCAGTAACACTTGTAGAGTAACCTGTCATAACTAGTACAGATAGATACGTCTTAAATTGTATAAATAAATATACAAATCTACATTAGTGCAGCACCTAATGAGCATCGAACTATTTGTTGGACTAAGCCAACGTTAATATAAGGTTTTATTTTTCAAAAGTTCTGAAAGAAACGAACTCTGTTTATTCACATTATTCTTGGTTAATCAAATGGTTCTGTCGCCGTGAAGTTAGGAGTTCAATCCCAGGATTAAGTAGGGAAATCCATATCTGGTTGTTCAGGCGAATAAGAAACGGCATCACAGAGACTAAACTAAAGCAATAATCAGCATACAGAAGATATCCCGTATCAGTCAAAATAATAGACACCTGAAGGTTGCCTGAGGGTACTCAGCTGAAACGTCGTGCCTATAATAATAATAATAATAATAATAATAATAATAATAACAACAACAACAAAAACAACAAAAAGATGAAAAGAATAGCTCGAACAAATCAGAATAAGCGCATACTGATAACTTCCCACCTCAAAAATTTAAAAGCAAAAACCAAATTATTATTCATTATCAATATTTACATTGTTTACACACGGATTATTATCATCTTTGTTCCGATTAACACAACGTTTCGATCGTTGTTCCATCCGGCCTTCATCAGCTGTATGTCGATCTGGGTAATCTACCTGGAATTTTGAACCGAACTTTTACCTAATCTACGGTGGTAGATTGTTCTCGTTGTGTTCTCTCTGTTCAGCGATTATCTCGCCCAATTCTTATTTTAGTACAGCTCAGTTATTGCTCGCCCCGTTTTCACTGAGTCCAAGTACACACTGCCCGGCCCCGGGATTGAACTCACAATTACTGTCACCAAATTCACGAACCAACCCTTTAATCCATTAGGCAACCATCAATAGTTTGTTAGCCTAACACGCAAACCACTACGCTATCATATTTTCTGAAAGATTCATTTTCAAAGTAAGTTACATTTCATGGTTCATCCACTATAAATCAATTTCACTATCAATGAAAAAGTAACTGACGTGTTACTATAGTGCTCACAGAAAATTGTATTTGAATGTCTTTGTTAAGGGGTATATGTATTCAAATGGGTCCTAATGGAATTACAGCTATAGCTCCATTAAGACCAATTTAAACACCCACAGAAACCCACTTATCTCTGGCCACAATATACTTGTGAAAGATACAACCTTAATAGATTCATACACATGCAAAAAACGGTTGAAAATAAAATACTTGTACGAATGCAAGAAAAAATTAATAGAAAATTTAATAGGAGTGTCTTGTCAGTTGTCTTCAATTAAACTTGTATAAAAGAAGGATTGGTGCCAAAATACACAATTATATATATATATATATATATATATATATATATATATATATATATATATATATACCGATTGTAAGAATAAAATTGTCCAAATCGTGTCACAGCATAATTGTCCATCCCACAAAATGTTTAAATGTTTTAAACACTAAACTAATTGAGTTACTTTTTTTCAGGTTTTCTGATGATACGTTTAATTGAGAAAATCTTTGAGTTATTCAGCAAGAAAAAGAACAGGTTAAATAGTTTTGTGTCAACTCCACTGTCTTTTTAATTCAGCAAAGGTGGGAGGAAAAAGATAATCCAGTCCTTCAGTAATGGTAACAATATTCATACTCTGGCTTCCATCTTCAAAGTTCATTAAAAAACCACCAAGGGAACGATAAATAAGTTTTAAAAAGAGGAATAGAGGGAATTGGATGAGGATGTCAGAACAGGAAGAGGGATCATCATTTCAACGTAGAGCTAAAGAGCTCAATTAGAAAAGATCCAACGCAATCCATAATACGTTTGTCACGTGAGAGAGAAGTTTTACGTATGACAGTGCAGTGAAAAAAGACTTCGAAATGGAATCGTAGGTGAAACTTGTGAGGCAACTTGTTATCCCAGAACAGAAAGTTAGATGGTTAGAGGCCGAAGATCATCTTGAATAAGTTGGAAAATGATTGGAAAATGATATATATATATATATATATATATATATATATATATATATATATATATATATATATATATATATATATAAACCTATCCTTCATGAGCTTCCGATCCTTAGCTATGATTAATTAATAATGAATATGTCATTTTCGTTTATGATCGATTTCATCACGGTTCTTCTGTTAAGCTTGGAGAGTAATTAGACATTCTTAAGTAGAGTCTAATACAGTTATAAAAACCTCATAAAATTCCAGTAGGATATCTTTAATCATTTCTAAGATACAATGGTACAAAGCTTAATCTCCCAATTGGACAATTTTGCTGTTACACGATTTTCACAATTTTGCTGTTACGCCCGATATGTGTGTGTGTGTGTGTGTGTGTGTTTATGTATGTGTGCGCGTGCGCGAATTTATAAATTTGAATAAAAATCTTTGCTTTTTTATTAATATGCATAGGTATATCTGTATATGTATCTGTTCATGCGTTGGAGATATGTATTGATGAAAAATGCTAGCACAGACAAGCATTTACCTGACAGTCACATGGGTAAGAGACGCTTTTGGTGGACACAGTCATAACATAATATGATACTACGCAGATATAGAAAGAAAACCGCAGGAACGCCTAGACAAGTTAGTAAAGAGAACCAGGAAGAAAGGACTAACCATCAGTTGTAAGAAGATACAATGCGTAATTGTCAGCAAGTGAGACATCTCAAGATACGAGCTACGAATTAGAGATATAAGAATTATGCAAGCTCAGAAATGTTACGACTAAGCATTTGTTTTAACAGATGACGGAAAAAAGTGACACCAAAATCCGAAGTCGCATTAGAATTGTGAAAGATGCATTCCAAAATCTAGATAAGGTATTAAAAACAGACAATTTCGTTAGAAACAAAGAAAAGAGGAGATATGATTATACAGCAGGAAGCTGAGAATCCCATGCAGGGAACCTGTGGCTAAAGAGGATGTTTTAAGGGAAATGGAAACAAAATGGACACTTGTGCGTAGAATCGGTAAGAGACAAATGAAATTTATGGGGTATGTTTTGAGGAAAGAGCGCTTGAAGAATTTAACACTCACAGGACATAATGGAAGCAAGAAGGGCAGAGGAAAACAGCGTAACCTACCAAACGATCTCGTGTAAATGGACAGCAGAACAGGCACTAGGAATTATAGTAAAGTGAAAAAAAAACATTGCTTAGAGCTGCAAAAGATGGGAAGTTGTGGAAAGGCATAATCGTCTACATTCTGAAGAGACATATCACATAAGTTAGAAAATTATTCTGCATGGTAAAACAGTTTAAGTTATTTTCGTTTTCTTTTCATACGGCATTAGTTTTACTTTCTTTAAGCAAAAATCAGTTTTCCTTTTTGCTATAGCTTTCTCTGTCTATTGATATTTTGAACTCTGTCTTCTCTAGGAATACTAATTCTACTTTATGATAATGGTAATTGATAATATTATCCTTTTCCTTATAAATAAACATTCAGCACTTATTGACTAAGTGGCTAGTTGAAATTTATAAAATATTTCTCCTAAAACAATTTCTTCAGGAAAATAGATTTCCCAAGTCCATAAAACCGTTATCACTCTTTCCGGTATTGATGGGGGAGTTGCTTTCCTTCATGAATTTTTATTTGAAGCAGTATGGAAAATAAACATCCTGATTGTCATTATTTTCTCTTTGAGTCACGTTACGATATCCATTTTAGTTGTTACAGCTGTTGAAATTAGTCAAGTGATGTGGTTTCTGTTATTTGCTAGTGTTCTTTCTTTTTAAGTAGTGTGGAACGTCAAAATCTTGATTATGTCATTATTTCCCCTTCAAATTACATATGCTATCCATTTTAGTTGTTGCCGATGCTGAATGTCTTCAAGTGATGTGGTTTCTGTTATTTGGTAAAGTTCTTCGTTTGTGATTCGATAGCGTCAGTGTACAAGTTTCGAACAAGTTTCATTTGCACTTTTAAACATTTTTAAACATTGATCTCGGAAAGTGGTTAGATATTTCTGAACGAATTTGGCGCCATGCATGACAGCCATATTGGAGTTTCGATTTGACGAGGCTATTTTAGATCAGGACTCGGGTTTTAATGTTAGATATATAACAGCTACTTTAGTAATTACTGTATTTAACGGCATATAAGGCGCACTTTATTTTTTACTAAAAATATCTTTTAAAATTCCCCAGCGTCTTATATGTCATATGTAGGTTTACTAATTTTACTAATTACTCATTTTTTCTTGATTTCCCTGCTGAAATTGGGGTGTGTCTTATACACCCGTGCGTCTTATATGCCGTCAAATACGGTAGTCCCTTTGCTCATATCTGTCCCTGCAAAGCCTTGCTAGGCTCTTGAGTTGGGGCAGCTGTAGTTATCTGCTAAAATTGCTTTGCATGCGTTTAGATCTTATGTGTTTAGATCTTATGTGTTTTATTCTATCGTTATTGTGTAGAGGAGATCCTCTTGCATTGTGTCAGGTGAAAATAAATGAATGGCGTGAAATCCTTTCTTATTACAGAATACACATGGAAAATCGGGAATTCAAGCACACGTCTGTGAGACGAGATTTAATATTGAGTTAATTCGGACAGGAAAATAACTTTAATATTTAATTAATGCGTCTCTATCTGACATGATCGTTTTATTGGCATCAGTATTTTCATCCGATGTGTCGGCAGCGTAATGATTATCCGCGCAAATCGATGAACCGAATTCAAATATTCGTCTTTTGCATTCATTTTCGGATTAACCCTTACGAAAGGCGTGGTAATCGCTTCACTTTAGTACCACTATTCATCTAGCTACGATTTAAATAGCAGATTAGACTAGGCTTTCGAGATTTGTGTGGCAGCCAGTCTAGGAGAAGGATTAATCTAAATCTTAAAAGAATGGAAAAGGCAGTAGGAAACCACTCCATTATTTTTCCCCCAAAAGTCATAGAAATTTACAGATAATAAAGGAAAGGAATATGTGGCTAATCCCGATCACCGATTTTTTATTAATAACTTTCTTTTTTTTTGTGGGGAGGTGCGCTTAAATCTTCTGGTGATGAAAAAGTATCGTCATATATTTTCAGAATATTCTTCAAGATATAAATAATTTTCCAATTTTATTTAGAGTTGTACACTCGAAATAAAATTTAGTTATTATTCATTAGCAAATTTCTTCAAATTGAATATTGCTGAAATAAATAAAATGCAATAAAAATGGATCAGTTCGTGTGATGTGTGTATGTATGTATTCCTTGTTCTTATTACCGAGACTCACTAACCAGGCATGCATTCACAGGCAGAGAATAATAACGTGTACGTCAAAATGTTATATACATATGCACAAACATGGCGGACCCCAAATATCACTTCTTTGTATTAAGATAGCATTAGAAGCGGTGAATTTTAATTTCATTCAAAAACATCATTTTTCATTGTATTGTGAAGATATCATCTTGAATGATGGAACAACAACATAAGAAACAATTTTGGCATATTATGATTTTCTTTTTATTTCAGTACTCAGATAAAAAAAGAAGAAAAAAACAGATTTAGAGAGTTAATAAAAGATACTATGAAGGATTCATGATTACAAAATATTTTGAAATGGTTTCTGATGTAGCTTTCTTGTTGAACGATGCTCCACGATCGATCAGACTCAGTCAGTTAAGTGCTACACGTGATACACGCTTGGGCGATCATGTCTCTTTCGATTCATGACTGGGTAGGCAGAAGATTTTCTCGCGGTAGCTTGCCGTTTCTTTTTGCAATCAGACTACTTGTGAGTAATTGATTGCGGCTCCGACTGAGGAATCGGTGAGCCAAGTTCGAATTTCAGTTGAATCTTACGTGCTAATATACTTGGGAAAGGTATGAATCCTCTTCTTCTCCCCCAGTCTTCTTAAGTGGCAACCAGTTTGAGAAAGTCAAACTTTGAATTCAATACCATTCTGAAGAAGGATGGGCCCTCTTAGGCTATCTTGCCCTAGACATACCACTGTTACTACACACGCGAGTTCTTGTTTTGTTTGCCAGCAGTGTCCTGCCTAGCGTATTCTGCGTTCACGTAAAATTTTAAAAATATCAGGAATGGGTTCATGGAGCTTTGATTTAGTTGAATATTGTCTCCAAGTATATCTCGGTATTTGAGTCTAGGTTCCATCTAGCTAAGACTCGAGGGTTTTAGTTAATGTCCGAGCAGTGGGACCGTACCTTAAAACCGCCTCTATAGTTGCGCGAAAGAATCTCCGTTTGAGGTTGTCTGGTTGATTAGATCCAATTTATTCAAGACGGCCCAGGCTTTAGGTATGCTACTTTTCATATACTTTTCAGTAGAATGTATTTCGCTTCCTAAGTATGTAAAATGTATCTGAATTCATAAGTTTCACCCAACAAGGCTCAATATAAACTGAGAGAAAAGATAAGAATTACCTGCTGAAAACTTTTCATTTCAGTTCTTATTGCTCTCCAATGTCAGCCTACTCTTGCCAAATTACTGACCTACTCTTACTAAAATATGAAATTTATTATTACAGCTCAATACCTACATTATGTCTGAGTCTGGTTTCAAGTCCATTTTTCCCATGCGAGGCGATTACGTATCCGGTCTGACGTTGTTCATAATCCCCCGTCATAAAATATGCCCTTTCTACTAATTTCCGCTTTTAGTAAATTAAACCGGTAAGCTGAGTCTATCAGAAGACCAGAAATTATTATTAGAACCAGTATAGGAAATGATGTGAGCACTGCTCGTGAAACAATAAGTAGAAAAACAGTGTTAGGGTTTCATCTACATAGGATGTCCCAATGGTATTTCTCTGGATGAAACGAAGATTCTGTGTAAATATATGTTGAAAAATTAGTCACAAATATATGTGAGTATATTCTCAACTCTATCAAAATAATATTAGTTTGCCGCTAAGTGTTTTTTTTTTTCCTGTGACCAACTTGCTATAATTAGTTCTCTGACGTTTGACCATCGTCATGTTGACTTTTGGAAAGTGGGTCTGGCCTAGAAATTTTCAACACATCTTCATACTTTTGAGGCCCTAGTGGCACGGTGGAGTAATGGATAGCGGCTCGAAATGAGGAATCGGAGAGCTGAGTTCGAATCCCAGTCGAATCCATTACATTCACTAACTTGCTAATAACCTTGGGAAAGATATGAATCCTCATCTTCTCCCTCCCTCGCTATGGGTAAATAGCAGGACAGACCGAGTTCTACAGCCTTGGATGGCAACTGGTCTACTGCAGAAAGAAATGGCAACTGAAAAAATTTGCCAAGTCAGTTATATATCAAAAGGTGCATGATTGCCTAAGCGTGTATCACGCATGTCACATAACTGACTGACTGTGGTTAATAGCGATCATGTCAAGACATCGCTTGAGAATAATCAATATGGAAAATAGATAACATAATTAATGTATCCCAATCAAACGCTGAAAATTACTTAATCTTGATTAAGTAAGCTTTGATGCATGCTTTCCAAATAAGCAGGAAACCTTCAGGAAAATCAAATGATTGATTTGAACAAGTACTGAGTCCAACTGGACCAACGGAAAGTAGAAGTCGACGGACAATAACGGCTTAGAATAGTTGTCTAAATAACTCCCCGGTGCTACTATAGCGTGAGGTCTACTTCAAAGTGTTGTGCCCCTCTTCTCACGTGGCTAGGTGCGGTCTAACATGGACATTTATATCTGTCTCACATTTTCTAAACACGTGAAACGGGAGATAGAGCTCATGCTATATTGAGGTAGATCACACGCTATAGTAGCACCATCTCCTTTTAGGCATTTTCTGTCATAAATGATTTATCTGATGCTTAATGTTGATGACCAGATGATGTGTAGAAAGAGATGAAGGTACTACTATAGCGTAAGGTCTACCTCAATATGTCATGCTCCTCTCCTCATGAGGCCATCAGATCAAGTGAGGTCTAACATGGATATTTATATCCGTCTCACATTTTCTAAACACGTGAAACGGGAGGTAGACATCACGCTATGGTGAGTTAGACCTCACGCTATAGTAGCACCTAATTGTCCGGTATTAGCATAAAATGCGTAATATTCCATCAGAATAAAGCTAGACTGCATATTTTAATATATATATATATATATATATATATATATATATATATATATATATATATACTAGCAGATAGATCAAGTATCGACCATCATAAAGACTGAAAAATAAAATCGACAAAAGATTATTAAGGTTGACGGACACGCATGTCTTAATTAGTTTTTTTTTTTTACGAATTGGTCAAACCCAAACTCAAACAAAAACATTGTTTTCAATCGTTATGAGTCTACCGATTTAATAGAATTTTATTATAAACAATTGTCTTGTAAATGGAATTTTTAATGCATTCTGAATGTAAAAATAAAGAAAAAAAGTGAAACACTACCTGCCAAAAAAAAGTGAAGTTTTGTTGAAATCGGTTGAAAAATGTAGGAAATCCGATCCCATATATAAACGAACACACACACACACACACACACACACACACACACAACCTGGGTTTTATAATAAGTATAACTCGATATGAGTTGTCTCCCTTTCATTCATTTCAGCGATGCTTCTTAATCGTGTTTTCAAATTGATTTCTTGCAAAAACAATTGCGTTTTTCCAATTTTTGGCGCTGTCAGAACCACCGCCGGGTAATTTTACGTAGTCCTGTGACGTTTTGTTGAAATCGGTTGAAAAATGTAGGAAATCCGATCCAATATATAAACGCACACACACACACACACACACACACACACACACACACACACACACACACACACACACACACACACACACAACCTGGGTTTTATAATAAGTATGATATATATATGACAAAGCGAACACTGCTACAGATTGACTGATAAATTTTCATTCACTAGATATTACACATTCGGACTGTCATAAAATAGACAATGCTAGAGGTAGTTTCGCTCAACACCGCAAATTGTTACGAAACCAAAACCTCAAACTGAAAATTCGAGTCATGTTATTAAATAGCCTAGCAGATTATCATATGGATGCCATGGAATGCGCCAAACCCGTTCAGAAATAGTTAAACATTCAATTGTATACAACCTCTTCCTAAGATCAATGGTGAAGAAAAAGCTTTGAGCGAGCAAAGCCTCAGGGTTTTGGCAAAGATCATTCTTCTATGAACATTGTGGACTGGAGATACAAAATCACAAATAACTGTATCAAATAACAAATCATATCACTTGATGACTACCAATAGCAGCAACAACTTAAATGTATATCATATGTATCTTGAAGTGAAAACAATGACATAATCAAGTTTTTAACATTCCATAGACACTTCAAACATAAAGTTAAGAAGGATACCCCCATCAATACTAGAAAGAGTAATAACAGCTACTGGACTTGGGAAACCTATTTTACTGGAAAATTGTTTTAAGTGAAAAAATTTATAAATTTCAACCGAAAATAGTACTGGCTACTCTGTCAATAAATGCCAAATGTTTCCTTGAAGGGAAACGGCTAATATTACCATTACTATTGATTATGGCTTTTACAGATTTCTCTTAATTTAAAAATATCAGTTCCCTAGGAGATTGTAAAAGGCACCAATGCAGGTTCTTTGCTCAGAAAGATAAATACATACAGCTAAGTCAGATATCTTTTTGCTAATAAGAAATATGGTCGGTTTAAAAAAGTCCATTAATTACTTAAATAACTTTGTTTACTTTTCTGATACGAAAATATGAATTAGCAGTTATAGTTTCATTAATTTTTCGCTATTAATATAACTGTTATATACCGTGCCTATGAACACTAATGGGTATAGCCCTCATTCCTCATAAATATGTTAAACAGTATTGTAATCGGGGATAATATGCTCTCTAAGTAGTCCACCACTAGCAGTGGTTTACCTACTTCACGCCGCTGGCGAGTATTGTATTTAGTTGATGTTATAAAGATTAGCATTTCATTTCCAACCTCCGTTTTGGTTATTCTTCATTCAGTAACCTTTTCTAGGTTATAACAATAATAAATGTTCTAAAGTGTTATATTCCTTAGTCCGAACAGCTCAGAACTTCACAGCTCGGACCCGCCATCTCATGTTCACGGTGGAAAATCATTTCCTTTGTGTTCCTTTGATAATGAGTAAGTTCCACTCAGAAAGCGTCTTCCCCTGTAATGTTACTCTGAGGAACAGACTCCCGAAAGGATGCTTTCTTAATAATTATAATTTTAACCTCTTCAAGTCTAGAGTCAACCGCACTATTATGAGGATAGGGAGGAACCTATTCTCATACTATGCACTACCTGTTTCTCTGCTACCCCTCCTTTACCTTGAGTGACTCTTATGCCTTATATTGGTTGAACAAAAGTTTTAAAAACAGAAGATATAGACATCAAAATGTCCCGAAAGGTTTACATTTAACAAGAGTATGACCATATCACGTGGAAAAACCGGTTATCGTCTATTCATCGCAATTAAACTGAGTATGGTCAGTATCTATAGAAGTGACCACTTGGGAATAACAGGTGCTGTAAGCTTGTATGTGCGGGTGGTGTATGGACAACGGCTCGAAATGAGAACTCAGAGTGACGAGTTCAAATTCCAGTCGAGTTCCTTATATTCACTTACGCGCAAATAGCCTGAGCAAAGGTATAAGTCCATGTCTTCTCCTCCAGCTATAAGCTAAACAGCAAGACAGACTGGCTCCTATAGCCTTGGTTTACAAGGCTATATGACTGTCTGTCCTGTTATTTACTACTTTCTAGAGTCTAGAAGGAAACTTTGATTCAAAACCTGAGGCGGGTCGTTTGGATACCTTGTTGTATACTATGTGCACCAGGTCTCTGTATACGGTTCTTCCAAAAACGTCTGGTTGGTTCTGCACATGCCTACGCAACTATCAAATCATATGTGCAAATATTTTGGGTGTTTGGCTCTAAGCTTCTGCACTCTCATAAGTCGAAAGAGTCTTATATATATATATATATATATATATATATATATATATATATATATATATATATATATCGTAAACGTAATCTGTTGGTATATAATCCTAGTAATATAAAATATTAAAACTGATCCACAAAAAGAGCTCAATTTATTTATTACCACAGAGCAAATAATTAAACAAACTCAGTCCACACCGAGGTTGATAAGACAAACGACAGATATCTTCGTCTGCCTAAATAGGCTATTCCCCACATGAGGTGATTTTGGATTTTATTGTTCATTAAATATATGTATAGAGAGAAATAATTAGGAGGATTTGAAATAATAAAAATTAAATAATTCAGCGAGTCTAGAAGAAACCTCAACAGAATGCACTATATTTGGGACTCATTAGCAGTGCGCATCTACTACCGAGAATTGAAACCCGAACAGTTACGACAGGAGGCAAACGCCATACCAACTGTACCAACGAGCCACGGTGACGAAGAGGTAACGAATTAGACGCGATATAGCGGCGCTCGATAACATATTCCTTGTTGGAACTCATCTGAGTTTCTCTTTACCCATAGGACTGTGCCTCCACGAGCTACGACTACTCTCCCCAAGCCGCTCAGTCCAGACCATTAGAAGCCGGTTCAAGCAAGGATATACAGATAGAAATAATTAGGAGGATATTAAAGAATCATAATTAAGTAATTAGAGGCACAGTCCTATGGGTACCCAATTTCACTCGCAAGGTTTGGGTCAACCAGTGATATGGTTTTCAGGCACTTTCCATTGGTGTCGCACGCTGAGATCGACTCCTCAAGATCGATCCTATCAAGAAGTCACATCCTTGACAATCGACCATGATGAGATTCGAAAATGGGTCTCATAGTCAGATATATATATATATATATATATATATATATATATATATATATATATATTATTAAATATAACAAATAAACAGAGAACTATTATTTTGAACATGAACCGTTCTAGGCTTCGTATAGTGTTTTTAGTTTCGCGAGAAAATAAAGACAAAAACCGTCAACATACGCCATTATACGAAAACTTATAACGGCTCATGATCAAACATAATAGACATTCGTTATCTGTTATATTTAACAATATATATATATATATATATATATATATATATATATATATATATATATATATATATTGTTAAATATAACAGACAACGAATATATTATATTATATTATTAAAACAATAGACATTCGTTGTCTGTTATATTTAACTATATATGTTTGAATAATAATCTACTGCCCAGTACAATATATATATATATATATATATATATATATATATATATATATATATATATATATATATATATATATATACACGTTGCGGCCGAATGGTTACAGATATGGTCGATTTGGGTGTAACTTGATAATATTGGCCTGGGGAGACAATTCCAGCACACGGCGCAATGTGGAAACCATAACAAGGATTAACCGAAGACATGTTGCTATTGTAATTGGGTAGATGGAACTATTCGGAAGCCATCAATAGTTGTGTTAGCCTGAAGTCACAAGTCATTGTGACTGAGAGTTGGAACGTTCGAGATTTGCTCAACTATTGATTACGCAAGATTATGTGCTTCCTCCCAGAAACTGTAATTAAAGTCCATATAAACCACACGTTGGTTCTGTGAGTGTTGAAAAAAATGTGGCTGAGTAGACGATGATGATTTAGCCATTTTTTTCGAAAGTCTGGGATTTATTCAATAATTATTCCAATTTTATTCTATTTCATCATTATATTATGATTATATATAGTGACATAGTTAATTGTATCAGTATTGGTAAAATTGTATCAGTATTGGTAAAATTAAAAGTTGCTGTTTTATTTTAGCGTCAAATGAATTTGAATTCAGTATACGTCGACAAGTTTTTTTTTTTGTTTTCTTTACCGTGTGCCACGAACTGAAGCATTCCTTTACATACGAGATTTACTGTAAAAATTCAAGTGTAACTAAAATATATATCTGTAAAAAGACAATATGAACAAAGACAAAGTGAAAACAATATCTTTCTATATTTCTGAGATGAAGTATTGTAATCACCTGAAAAAGGCCAGAGTTTATAACGGCCGAAACGTTGTGAATATGACAATAAAGATGAGGACAACAGTTCGAACAATGTAATTAGTGTAAATAAATAGAAAACAACACGACCTCTAATGGACTTCAAGGCAAAATTCCTCTGATAAAGGAAATCTTTTAGCAGTTACGAAACTGATGAATACAACAAAATTTTCGATTTTTTAACTTTATTTACATTACTTATATTCGACTATTGACTACGCCCTCGTCTTTGTTGTTGATATCACTAAATTTTGGCCGTTATGCTTCCCGGCCTTCATCAGGTGGAGAAATCGGGAAAGAGTTACTTATTCATTTTAGTTCCGATTTAACGTCCAATCAAGTGTTCATTTTTGCGTCTATTTTTAAAAATGCCTTGCTTTTCTCTAAATAATATCTCACACCCAACCCAGTTCTGCGGAATCCGAATCAACGTTGAGTTTAAGCAAGCGAATGAGCCAGTAATAAGAGGAGTAAAGTGCCATGCAGATTTAAATTTTTCCCACTTGTGACAAATGCAGCTATCGATTTTTTTTGGATGCTATCATGCTAGCTAACATTCGTGTCAGTCAGCTGTTGGCTCTCACGCTGGCCAATAGAATCTTCCTGCCTATTCGTGGCAGCCAGCTATAGGCTCTCATTCTGGCCAGTAGAAAATAGCCGCAAACTACATGAAAACTGCTGTAGAAGCATGAAAAAATCGATTATTTCCACTATCGATGGGAGTTGGGAAATGCAAAGTTCATCTTGGCCTCCCCGCTAACTTGAAGCATGTGCGTGTAAATTTTGGTGCAAATCCGTCGAAAATTGCGGCCGTGCATTCGTTACGCACACACACATCCTGCCTTTTATAGATAGAGATTTCTCCCTTCAGTTTTTTTTATGATCATGCATTTTATTTTAAAATTCCAGATTCTCTTCTGAATCTTAGCTTTTTTCCCCCTGTTTCTCCGTGTCCTGGGTATGACGATAAACTACATCCTGCAGTAAAGCCTCTGAATGAGCGATTGGGGGTTTTGAGAAACGAGAAACCACCTCTTTATTGCTATTGTTTTCAGGACCACCCTGATTCAGGGTAGTAGCATCATGTTAGGGTCCCAGCTATGGGCAAATAGTGAACTGTTAAACAGAAATAATCAGTACATTTTTATAATAAAATGTCTAACAATACATTTTTATAGCAAAAGGACAAATATTGCAGCACTAAAAAAACATAAAAATATAGTTTTATATTAAAATTGGCAACAATACATTTTTGATCTATAATTTATATATCTCAAAAAAAGTATATATTTACCCTGAAAGTATGAAATTATGTACAAAATATTTAGATTTCGGCATTAAATAACCCATAGAGATTGACAAACCGTTAAACCAAATCAACCAATCAAAAATCCTGTTTCTTCTCCTTTTCCCACTTCACATCTTCGTCTCTTTTGTCCACTCTTTTTTTCTTCTTCCTTATCTGTTTCTTTTGACCTTAATATCTCTCTCTATCATATAAGGTTTTTTCGATTGAAACAAGTTTTTGAATGATTTAGAAATTATATGACAATGTCTAAGATCAATGGATTATTTAAAAATTTAAAAAGGATAATATTAACGAAAGTTTTAGAGGAGAAGTGAACGGTTTGCAAGTCCCCCAAAATTTCCTTTTCCTCATATCAGTGCTACGTTTTGTCGAAATAATATTAGGAAGACATTTTGGTCGACATTTCATTAATGAACATGTCCTTTTTTTTTTCAGAATTTAATTCGCGACTTAAGCATTAATTATTCGAATAAGCTATTTTACCAGTCCCTGTAAAATAAACACAAGACTATTTTGCTCGTCCCTATAGGTGGAGAACATCTATCTGACGATACTGTGGAAAAAAAACCTTCTGCAATACCAGCAGCATGTCTGGATGAAAATAAGCTAAAAACCATGTCTGTCTATTTTACCAAGACCGGCAAAATAGCCTATTTTACAATTATTGGCACTCTCTCTCTCTCTCTCTCTCTCTCTCTCTGTGTGTGTGTGTGTGTGCGCGCGCGTGAATTAATGGCTATTTATATTTTGTGGGTATCTTAAATTTTACAAGTTTACAAAATGAATAACTTTTATTATAGCGTAATGAAAAGAACTAAATGGTACCACTCTTGATTTACATATAGATTATAATCTTAAAGAAAAATACTACAGTACCGTACAAAAGTTTTCGACTTCTTTATACCATTGTAAATTTCTAATAACTTCTTTTATGCACCGTGTCCCGTCAAAACGTTGGCGATTATGGTTCTCTACAGCTTCCTATTGTTTTAATCCCTAATCAACGTTTGACTATGCTATCGCATTCTAGACTCGTTAACTCGTTATTTGCTGTCTTCCATTGCTCGTCTTGCTTTCTATATGTCTTGTAAGTTTTGAATTCTCCAAGCCTTCTTTCCTCGTTATATGTCTCGAACATTTAAACTGTCTTTTTCTGATTCTATTTTGATGACTACGAGCTTATAATTCAGTGTTTCTGAATTGCGTTATCTACAGATGAAACATCAACGCTATTAGAGACATATAATTAATTATGATAGGATAAGAAATTTGATCCCAATTCATAACTAATTATCATATTCTCTAGCATGGATTTTGAACAGATGTGAGACGACCACCCAAAATATTTGTTACCAATTATTAAGAATTTACATTATTTTAGATTGGTTGATGATTTTTGTATGGTACTTTATTCTAAAGTATTTATCATTCTACGTGTTGTTATAATTAATTTTATCATTCTACGTGTTGTTATAATTAATTTTTGCTGGGCGATTATTCAGTATTAAATTTGTTTAAATTGTTTAATTTTTGTCAACACTTACGAAAACTAACCCTAACCATAAAACTAATCTTAACAATAAAACTAAATTATATATGTAGATTTAAATGGTAAAGTTTGCGATAGTAGAAGCGCAAAGTCAGTATTTTTTTTTTTTTTTTACCGGTGAAAGCCAGTTCAAATATTTTGGTATGCGATGAAAAACTGAACAGAAAATGTTGGATGATTAGAAAATTTGCTGTTGGTTCTATATAGTTTAATTAATCGCCAACTTAATGCAGTTTCTCAATTATATGATTAAATTAATTTTCGTTGCTGTTTTTGTAATTGTTTTTCATTTTTTCAACTTCAAATTAGAATGATTTCGTTCTTGTAGACTCGTAGAAAATCAGAAATTACAAAATATAGAAACAGATACAACCACTTAATAATGTTAAACTAATGAAACAAACCCGTTTTGAATAAAACTAAATTATATGAGATGGTGTGTTGAACTATTTACACTTTTACATTTTTCAAACTCATTTTATTGTCACAATTGTTTTACGCTCTGGAATTCTTCAGGTGATATTGGCTTGAATTTCGAAACAACCCAGAGTAGTCAATCTTCAGAAACGCCAACATACAGATTTGTTCAATCAATCAATAAAATGGTAACTACAGTCCGAACTGTAAATAATTTATATAATGTCTATATTTCTGAGATGAGATATTTACACTACACTATTTACACTGTTCGGACTGTTGTCTTCATATTTACTGTTACATTCACGACATTTCGGCCGTTGTACGCTCTGGGGCCCCAATATTTGTTGGAAACCTTTATTTAGTAAAGAGGTTTGTTTGTTTTACGGCATATCAACCTCAATGGTTATTTAATGCCGACAAAATTTTAATACTGGTAATATTTTGTTTTGTCAAAAATCAAATATCGCCTGTAAGAAAATATATTGCCGGATAATAATCTTTTTACAAATTGTTTCTGGTATTAAAACCTATTTTTACACTTTTCATAGTTTTTTTTTGAGTTTAGGCGTAACAGGTGCAAACATCAAATGAAAAGAGGTGGTTCCACGCTCTTCAAAACCTCCTGATGAAAGGCCTTGCTGCTGGACGTAATTTGTCGTTTTACCCAAGACGCGGATGTAGTTTATTGTCATACCCAAAGATAAGGACAACAAGTTTTTTTATTCTCTCCGCTGAGGTCAGATGAGGAATGTAAATAACTATTTTTCATGTGTCCTTGGATTAAAAAGTGTTATCTAAAGAAAGCCGGAGCGTACAACAGTCGTTGGAAAGTACATCTAAGGACAACAAGATGAAATGTGGATTTTTTCCGGATTAAAAGAGGTATCTAAAGTGAGCCGTAAAACGTCAATCCCCAGATGACCGTGTTCAATATTTTTATTTATAATTAAAATAATATATAGGGTGTTTTGCCAGATTTTTAATATGTATATATATATATATATATATATATATATATATATATATATATATATTAAAAAAAACAGACCACTTTAAGGTTCCATTATAATAATTTATTTCACCAGAGCCCTTTTAAAGGACTCCGGATCATCAGATAGCACTTCGAAAAATGAAACGAAAAATGAAATGAAAATTGATAGGTAGTGAAAGTTTTTGTAATTTAACAGAGAGTGTAATAGGGGTAGCTAGAAAGACATGGTAGAGAGTGGTACTCGCTTGGAAAAACCTTGGGTATTTCGGCTTGTAGTAGAACAAACCAGTACCCAAGGAAAAATGAGGAATAAAAAAAGAAAGAACTAAGAACATGAATTAAAGGCGAAAACAATCATCCAGAGTTCAAGCTCAGAGTCCAAAGAAAAAAAACCTCCAAAACGAGCAAAGGCAACTACGTAAAGTGCTCAATACACGAAGTAGAGCAAACCTAATATAAACCTAAAGAGCCAGGTAAACCTACCTTGGTTTCACCAAAACGGATCGTCAGGGTAAAACTGGTATATATATATATATATATATATATATATATATATATATATATATATATATATTAAAATTAATTGATTTAAAATATGGTTATTTTCGCTACACAGTTCCAACCATGTTTCAAAAATAGAAGCTAAAAACCCTAATTTTATTTTTTTGCAAATATATATATATATATATATATATATATATATATATATATATATATATATATATAAAAAGTATCAACAATTCAATTTTTTTTAAATAAACATTGGCCAGTGGTTTTAACTCAACAGATGTCCAACGTTTTGTACTTTTTAAAACCATTGAATCCTTATTTTTTTTTATCAAAAGGCCAAACTGTTTGGAACAGACATAAGTTTCTGCATTGTTGCTTCCTCATAATGGCCAGTAATACTAATGCTCAGTGTTTAATTAAGTTGCACACTCTGCATCGCGACTTATCTATATAAATAAATAAAGTAGATAGACGCACGTCCACTAACACCGACAGCATCAACATTACTGTATTATTGTGTCTTATTTAAAAGCGAATCGGGGGCAGTTTTGACATGAGTACAGTTTAAATGTACTAAACACATTGAATGGCTTTCGCGAAAATTTTGTTGAAGGCGATGTCCATAGAATGGAACAGTGTCCAAACAGACGTACACAAAATTATCTGGAGGCACAAACACCCGTTCCCCAAAGTCGACAAAAGCGACTGATCGTTCTAGATTCAATGGCAGAAGACGATTGATATGCGCAGTTAGGACTTAGCCTCCAGCCGATGGTCACGACCGGTTCGCGCATGGCTCACAACTATCGACTTGAATAGGTCCCAGAGGGCAACAGACTGAATACTTCGATCAGAAAACTTTGCAAGTAGAGACAACGAGAGTGGGGAGATTGGAGAGAAGGAAAAAGAAGAAAAATTAGAGAGAAGGGAGAGAAAAAGAGAGGGATTAACCTGAAGAGAATAAACAGGCTATATATTTTGATTAGAAATTATTTAAAGAAAAGGAAGTGAAAAAAAAAAAAAAAAAACATTCCGCAAAGAGAGGGAGGGAGAAAAAGAGAGAGTGGGAGAGATATAAAAAAAAAGACCTACAAAGGATAAGAGGAGTAATTAAAGTTTTGCATTTAAGGAGAAATAATTCACAAATGAAAAAAGAGAGGAGAGAGGGAGAGTAAAGATTTTGAGTAAAAAGAGAAAGAAAAAAGAAACAGAAGTAGGAAAAGGAGAAATGAGAAAGAGGCACAAGTTGATGTTTAAATAAGAAAGCAAAGAGAAAAGAGGAGGAAAGAAAGAACAAACGGAAGAATGACGGAAGGATGTTTCAAACTGAATATTTTGATTTGAAAGGAGGAGAAAGAGAGAAAATCATGAATAAAGAGCAAGGAAAGTTAAGGGAAAAGTACAAGGATAAAAGAAGAAAAATAAAGACAGAATAATTGCCGGATGCTCATTTCGGAGTAAACCCTTCAGCTAAGGTGACCAGCTAATCCTTGTTGTAGACGCCTGCTCAGGCACATTTGTTGTTTTTTTTTCGGAGTCAACATGTGGTACAACTATATGTACCTCAAGTTCGAATCAGACCATGGTTGATTTGTCAAGATTTGTCATGCCAGATTATGCACTCCATCCCCAAAACTGTAACTAATGTCTGCTAAAGCATTCTTTGGAATGAGAGTGAGAATAATTCAAAGAAATGTCATGTGGAGTAATCAGCAGCAGAAAGAACATACAGGGAGAGAGAGAGAGTAATGAGAACAGTAAGTATAAAGAAAGAAAAAAAACAAAGAAATAGAGAGAGAGTAGAAGAGAGATTAATGAGAAAGAAAAAGTACAGAAGGACATTGAGACTGAAAGTAATGAGAATAGTAAGAGAAAAAAAGAAAGTACAGATAGAGAGAGTACACAGAGAGAGGGAGAGTAAAAAGAAAGAAAGAAAGAAAATACAGAAGGGAAGCAAGAGGAAGAACAATGAGAATAGTAAGAGAAAGAATGAAAGTACATAGAGAGTGAGGGAGTACAAAGAGAGAGAGAAGGGGGAGTTAAAAGAAAATAAGAAAGTTTTCCTTCTCCTAGACTGTTTGCCACCCAAGGCTAGATAGTCTAGTCTGCCCTGCTATAAACCCATAGCTGAAAACAGAAGAGATGGGTTCATACTATTCCAAGTGTAATTGTGTGAAAGTGAATACAATGACTGTGACTGGAATTTGAACGCCTGAATCTATAGACACTTGTTAAAAAAAACATTCGTAATTTTCAATGATTTATTTTTAACTGTCAGAGTATAGCCAATCATCTCTCTCCACAGATTTTTTATTGATGTGACGTTTCTCTTCATGATGTGGGAGATCATGGTTCTCCACAACTTCCTATCCTTTGTAGCTCTTATTAAGGTTTGTCTTCTTGCTAGTCCTTCTAATCCCTGTTCTGTCAATATAAGCTCATTATATAAGTTACATGCTGATTTCCTATGTCTCTCTTGTTATTAACATGTCCCATGAGTGTCAAATTCTCTAAGCCGTCTTTCCCCTATTTTGTACTCTAGAAATTTCAACTATCTCTTTCTTATTCAAAGTAGAAGTGTTCATTTTGTTTCCAGTCTCCTTAAAATTTCCTTTTTACTCACATGTTCAGTTTATGGTATTCTCAGCACCATTCTGCAGGATTATATTTCTGTTGCCTCAAGTCTTTTCTTCATCTGTGAAGAGATTGTCCAACATCCACTACCATGCAGGAAGACCAATATTACATAACAGTTCAGTATTTTCCTGTTTCTTAATACTTTGCTTAGTTTTTGAAAGGACTTTTTCAATATTTCAATGCACCTTTTGATTTTGGTGATACAGTTTCTGTCATTCTGTTAAAACATTTCCTAGATATTTAAATTTTCATACTGACTTGATTTTTCTTTCTTTTTATGTGTCATGTCCTTTCAGGACGTAGGTGACCATGGCCCTCCACTTACCCTTATCTCTTGTGGCTCTCAACAGGTTTTGTGTTTCTGCCAACTCCCCCAGGTCACACTCTGCCATCCACCTGCCCAATCCACTTTCTCTTTTTTTCTCAATTTGTCCCATGAGTATCAGATTCTCCAGGCCCTCCTTTCTCATCATGTGTCCCAGAAATTTCATCTGCCTCTTCCTTATGTTAAACATAAGCTTCCTCCTTGTTTGCCTCCTCTCCATGACCTCATCATTGCTCACATGCTCAGTCCATGATATCCTCAGAATCCTTCTGTAGAACCATTTCCACTGCCTCGAGTCTCTTCTTCATCCTTGAGGATACTGTTCAACATTTGCTGCCATATAGGAGGACAGATGTCATGGAGCAGCTCAGTACTCTTTGTCACCATAGAAATACTCCTGTTTCGCAATTCTCTGCAATGCTTCTGGAATGCATCCTTGGACATCTCAATCCGTCTTCGGATCTCAGCATCACACCTACCGTCCCCCGTCAGAACACCTACCGTCCCCCGTCAGAACACCTACCGTCCTCTGTCAGAACACTTCCCAGATACTTAAACTTTCACAAAAGTTTGATTTTAGTGTCCCCGACCTGCAAATCGCATTTTGGGCTCATCCTTTTACTGATGACCATGCATTCTGTCTTCTTGTAGTTTATGATTAGTCCTTTCTTCTTGCTCTCCTTTGCTACCTTCTGTAGAAAGTTTTGTAGTTTCTTTCGATGTCTGCTATCAGTACCATATCTTCTGTGTATCTTGTGTTGGTAAGGTTGTGGCCGCCAATGATGAATCCTGATAGGATCTCTAGTTCCCTCAGAATTGCCTTGCTGTATAGGTTGAATAAGTCCAGTGAGAAGGCACATTCTTGCCTTATGCCTCTTTCTACTTTTGTATATTTACTGTGCTCATTCTCGATGGCTGACAAATCACTTGATTTTGGTATCTCCAATCTGTAGTTCATATCTTAGGCTGTTCCTTTTGCTAACAACCATACATTCTATCTTCTTGCAATTGATATATAGTCCTTTCTTCTCACTTTCCTTTACTAAGGTCTGTAGTAATCCCTGTGGTTTCCTTTCAACACCTTTTATCAATACTTTGTTAAATATATATCTTAAAATGTTAAGATTGTGGTTGCCAATAATGAATCCTGATAGGACTTCTAATTCTCTTGAGATCATTTCACTGTAAAGGTTTAATAAGTCTGGTGAGGATGTTGCATAGCTTCTCATTCTGGGGTCTCTTAGTGATGGCGTTGATTTGATCATAATGTTGACTTCTTTCTCAGTCACTGATTGACAGTTGTTTTTTTTTTTTTGAGTTAAATGAGAACTTCAACAAAGGAATTTTAAACTTACCTCGTTTTATTCAACATGTTGATGTGTACATTTTCTAACTAACCAGTGGGGTCATTTTCTTACCTCACTGAGGAGCAAGTTCCCAAACACGAAAGTACCATAACGACATTGTATGACATGTAAGACTTAACTCCTTGAAATCCCTCTCTATATCTATCATTCCCACACTATCTTTAGCCAATCAAAATCAACTTCCTTTCTTTTCCTGTATCTGACCTGAAAGGTCAAAATGAGCAAGTCAGAGTAGAAATATAATTCTCTAAAAAAATAATAGTCTACTAAACTATTATTTAACAAGAATACACATCTTTATTTAATGACCCTTTCTATTTTTGTGCACTCACTGAATTCATTCTTTGTTCATATGCAGGCAGTTTGCTCCCAGTATAATTTCTTGATTATTCTATCTTTCCCAAATAAATGAAGCTTAACATTCAACCAAACTCATTAGCTGAGTTACTTGCTGTTTTTCTCTGCTCTTCAAACTTTCATTATGTCTTGTGAGTGTTAAATTTTCCAAGCAGTCTTTCCTCATAATTCGTCACAGAAATTTCAGCTGTCTTTTTCTGATTGTAACTATAAGTTTCTTTTTAGTTCCCATTTTCTTTAGAATTTCCTTTTCACTCAAGTTTTTTGTCCATGGCATTCTCAGCATCTGTCAAATCTTTTCTTCATCTATAAGGAAATTTGTAGCGGTGACTTACCTCGGCAAACCAGAAGGACCAGAATTGCATGTATATTTTGCAAGGGAGTGTGGAGACAGTGAATCAGCAAGCTTCAGATGGGCAGTGAATCAGGCAGCATTTTATGCTGATGGAAGTGGTGATACCACTTGTAGCCATTTTTATTGGCTGGTTCTGGGCACTCATTGGCTGAGCGCTTGCTGAGTCAAGTGCATAAAAGCATGGTGTGCTCATTCAATGGTAGTTTGCTTTTCACTTCTGATGGGGAGTGGCATAGTGGAGATTGAGATATGGAGAGAAGTGTGGATTTGTTTTGCCTAGTGAACCTATTGGACTCGCACTACCATTCCCCCGCTTTTTTTACCTGTGTGTGCCTCCAACCAATTTTTGCACAAAATTATACAGCATTCACTACCATACAGGAGAACAGATTTCTGTCTGAATTTCTGGGATAAGGAGTTTTCATTATTTAAACTATTTACATTCAAACTATTGTCCTCATCTTTGTTGTTGTCATCACAACGTTTCAGCCATTGTATCCTCTGGGTTTCATCAGATGTATATGAGTCTGGGTAATCTATAGGGAATATTATTAGATATGGGCAAAACAAGCACAGTCAATCGCTGTAGATTAAATAAAGGGTTCAGTTCAGAATTCAGTAATCTACTTTGTTTCTAATTAAATTTTTTGATGCCTTAATACTTTGCTTAGTTTCTGAAAGGCATCTTTTTCTATTCAAATGCACCTTCAGAATTTTATGTCATAATTTTCTATGATCAGTAACTAAACTATCTACATAAATTAAATTTCTGTACCTGCCAGATTCTAATGTCTCCAACTAAAAGTTCATACCTTTGGTTATCTCTCTTGCTGACAACCGTACATTCTGTCTTATAGTTAATGATTAGGTTTTTGCTTTTCTTTTCTATGTCGTCTCATTCTTAAAAAAGAATTTTACAAAATTGCATTTTAATTGATTAATAAACAAAAAAAAACTAGAAGTCTATAAAAGAAAATTGAAAATTGATTAATGTTTTTGAGTATGTGATTTTAATTCCCTCTTCTTTTTCATGATTTAAACAGAAAGAAAGCTATCAAATCTAATAAAAAATTTCAATCCAGACATGTGACCTATGCTTCTCCTCCCCCCCCCACCCACTACAGAGTTTAATACTTCTATGATTTGAAATCTTTTGGACCATTGAAGAGTCGGAGGGTCAGTGAATTGAGATTGACCACTCATTAATTATGCTGTAGTTCATTTTTCTGTTGTTTTTTTTTTATTTCTGGTTTCTCTAAGAAAAAAAGTTTGAATATTAAATGATATGATATCAAAGGTCAGGGATAAAATATAAAACTGTAAAAAAAAGAAAAAAAAGAAATGGCATTAAAAAGAATATTGTCAATTTTATATATTGACAATTCTTGCTTGGAACGAAACCCAAGAAAAGTAGGTTGTGTGCATATAGAATATATATGTGTATACAGGTGTACACACATACTCACACAATGATGAATATGCACATTCACAATCAATAGGACAATAGGCAAATCAGGAAAAACATGTTTATTTTACACATTAAAAATATTTTTTAACATAATCTTCTTTGCTAATGTACTTAATCCAGCACATCTCCATTTATAACATAGATTGAACATTAACATTATGCGGTGAAAAATTCAGATAAAAATTCAGCTAATAACTGTGCTAGGGTGTGAATTTATTAATCTATCCTTGTGAATATGCAGTTATGTTTCTGTGTGTTTGTATATATATATATATATATATATATATATATATATATTAAATGTGAATGTCAGTGTGTCACACTTTTCCAACTTTATTCCTGGAGACCATAGCCCAACTATTTTGGAATCAGACTGAATCTGTGAGCAATTTAAAAACATTCCGGGCCAGATCCAGAACCCCAATCCTGAAATTTTGGATTCCCAAGTTTTCAATACTGCAATTGTTTTCTGATTCCACCATCATGGCTTCTACTGATAAAACAATTAAAGGGACACAACTCTCTAAGTTTCAAGAGCTCATGTTCAAATGAAAAAAATTACTACTTTTAAATTACCATGTTTCAAAATAAAATTGTCCATGTTTTCAACTATACTCTAAGAAGCCATAGCCCAATATATCATACTATTTTGGAATCAAGCCAATTCCATGAACAAATTTAAAACATTCCAGGCTAGATCAAAACCCATAATCCTGAAATTTTGTATTCCTATTTTTCATTACTGTGATTGTTTTTTTGGTGAT